>CABFVX010005910.1:33494-45430 GCA_902151425.1 Timema shepardi
GAGTTGTGATATTGACCGCCCTTCAGGTGATCAAACTGTGGGACGTGTTCCCAACCGGGCATGGCCCGTAGGTTTAAATATACCTATGTAAATTGATTGAGCCTCTTGTAAGGGGTTTGGCCTGTATTCTAGGCCCTCGTATATAACGGGACTTGAACTTGCCCTATGTAAGTCATAACTTAACGCGCATGTGCAACATGCCTAGTGGTTAAGGGGCCTGTAATGTAACTCTGTTGTCTGAGTTAGTTCTTCTGGCGCCTCACGCCCCTTGTTGGCCCAGACTTAGGCAATGTTACCTAAAAGCCAACTTAGTTTGTATAGACTGTTCTTATTGAGATTACGTGCATAATCCTTGTCATGTATCATGTTGTTTCAATAAATTGCATTACTTCTATATACATCCTTTTTCTTTTTTACTTCTGTATTTATATGTTCGTGCACCCCTAATAAAATAGGGCACGGTCCAGTAGCAATCATCAAAGTGGTTTTTTGGCTCCCTTCATGTCATAGTAATTACAAATCATAAAGCAGTCTTCTTTCCTTTGAGCCATAAGCGAAGATCATTGAGACATTGCACACAAACTTTATGAGGAGCCCGTGATTGGTCCTGGTCTCCGAGTTTCATGCCAAAATACGCCAGATAAAGTTGTCTTACATAGTATGTTATGCTCCTCATGCGATTTTTAATAAAACTATGTTCGCCGAGTATTTGACTAAAGTCATCTGGAAAATGTTCACATTGTCTTGAACTCGAAGCCATGTTTCAAGAAAGGTACAGAGAAAAGCAACCGTTAAAATTGTCTCATGGATGAAGTTTCCACTTTTCACTGTATCAGCGCACGCACGACCCAACATGACATTAAAGACAAATTGAGACGAACTTAATAATTTCAACGTTTTTTTACTTTACTAAGAGCACGGTAAGTTCACGATATTCAGTGTTAAAAAGAGATAATCTGTGCCCCTCAAGAAGATATATCATTTATATATTTTATGATGACTCCAGAAAAGTCCAGAGAATTCAATCTTAATAAAGATAACATGTTCAGGACCAATTCAGATGAAGCTCGAATAAATAAAATGTACTGCCGATTATGCTCGCTTAGTGAGCGTTCCTACGTGGTCAGCGAACCAAAATAAAGAACAGAGAAAAGAATTCTCGTGACGCAATTGGTAGAGAGATGTTGCGATGGGAATAAAGGGACGGCGCCGATGTGGTATCACGAGCGGTATTCTGTAGGATTCACCACGGTAGAATGATGGTCAGGAAGACAGGGAAGAGATTCAACGCCAAATTAATTTAGGGTTAAGGTTCATAAAAATCCAAGTAAAATAGAATTTTTCGACAAAACGTAATGTGATAGAGAAATTTTTCATTATTATTTTAAAAATCAGCACCAAAAAATACATAAAGTTCAGCTATCAATTCCCTGGTATTTATCTCATCGTAGACCCGTGTAGTTAAATAAGGGTTTTAAAAGAATAACAAATGATATTTTATAAAAAATAAGCACTATGAAATGTGTAAGCCTGTACCTAGTTGATTAATATATATTGTGTTTAAATTAATAAGCACATTTCCGGCAATTTATATGACGTGAAAACGGCTTACCGATTTTTACAAAATAACACTTATTTTAAATGTTATGGGTCTAGGATGTCGTAATAAATAATAACCTAAGACTAAAACCCAATTTTTCTAAATAATTAGTAACATTTTCCTTCTGTGTTGGCAGTGTTTCATCTGTACAATCATTATTTGTTTACAGCACCATGGAAACCATGATTTGTATATAGTTGTAAATCGATAAATAAATAATTTATATTTAGTTAAAAAAAACACCAATTTTATTTTTATATTATTGTTGAGATTAACTAACAAATTGAGATATGGAAGAGGGTATAGTTTTCAAATTATTACCTTAATTTAAAGTGGGTAAATCTACGTTTTAATTCAAATTAAACACATAAGGCTAGAAATCTTTATAAAGTCAAATCATAGTCTTTGACGAATAACTTTTTAACTATAAAGTGAATTTTGGACATATTATATAGGCTAGACATTGCTTAAATAAAATAATTTTAGAATATATTTTAGTGAAATAATCTTAAGCAATCCCTGCCAGGATCCACTAGTTCCAACTACAAGTTAATCAATCACAATTAACCTAGAGATCAACCTTAAAAATGCCAACAAGATCTATGTTATATTATTAAAAGTTACATGATTATACCACCATTAAATAACACATCCATAATCATTATATTTTATGTAAAATGTAATGACAGGGTCTTATTGAACAAATTAGTCCTCTTTCACGTTCTAAAAATTTGCAAGGGCCCTGCTGATGTTAAATAATTGATTTACTTTTATATTTAGTATTTCGCACATACTAAACAAAGATTTCGAAATTGGTAATAACAATACCAAATATAAATCAGGCATCAGTTTGTCAAAAACCAAGGTACAAAAAATACATTTCAACGTCCTTTAGGAACAAATAATTTATGAATACCGTGTTTATATTAATTAACTCCATTCCTTTCAAGAAAAATGTCAAATATGTGTTTCAGGGAATATATTTTATCTTCCAGTGCTTTAATTCGTGGTTTGTTCATTGTTGCTACTTTCAATAATGGCAGTGTTTAATACTAGGAGTTTTTCTAAATATCTTTGTTTTTATGTGTATACCCAAATAGAATACTTCTGTATTGTTAATTTAGAATATTTCATAAAATAATATTGGTTATTGAATAAAATATTTAAATTGTATAATTACAAAAGAAAAAAAATTCCCCTCAACTATATAAAATTGTATTTAATGCATTGTTACGAAAAAAAAATTTTTTGTCAATTCCTTTTATTACATAGAGAAATAAGAAAAAATATCTTTTAATAATTAAATTTTTTTATAATTTTGTTATGTTAGATTTAAATTGATAAATTTACTATTTTAATTTCCCATCAATGTTTATGTTTATAATTCTAAATAAATGTTTATAGTGTATATTAGAAATAAGTTCTTTAAGTAAGAATTTTGCAAAAGGTTATCATAGCTATTAAATAAAAACCTTGAATATTGTTCATTTATGTTCTTTTTTAATTTTATCAGAGTACTGAAAAATATTTGATTTTGTATAGATTGTTTTCCTAAATGACCATATAAAGTTTTATTCAACACTAATTGAGGTGAGTTTGATTCCATTGTATGATCCCCCATTGGTCCAAAGGGAAGGGTAGTCGTGACGAGGAAATGAGATATATTTAACACTAAGATTGAAAATCTGAGGCTTGTCAAATATAAATTAAGGGTTTTGTCACATTAAAAATAACAAATTTAATTGGTGAGTGTAAAGATAATAACATTCCATAAATATTGTCAATTAAATTTAGATAGCCATTTATAGTTTTTTTTAATAATTATACTATGTATGAAAAAGTTGAATAGTTTCGTCTCACTTCATGCTTAAAACTAGGTTACTTCGTTGAATGGAAGAAGTATATGATTCCTGGAATATTTAGTCGAATGGGGCATGAACTTTATTATTTCTAAATTGTAATTTTGATAAATCCTATTGATTATAAAAGTGATAAAAAAATGTAAAATATAATTTTATAATTTTACTATTTTTGCTAAGGAAACTATAAGCATTTGTACATGGTTTAATAATAAGAAACATCACACATACATTATTCTGATTAAACTCTTGAAACTTAATATAAAATACGTTAACATTAACTGTATGATAATGAAATAATTAAATTTATGAATATTCAACAGTTTTTACTTCATTTTTTAGTTATAATATCGGGTGACCTGGCGGTCTAGGGGTAAGGTATCAAACTTCTATGCTGGCGGCTGGGGTTCAATCCATGGTCACGGCACAAATTTATCTGATTTCCGAACCCTTCCTTCACCTCCGACAAGATATCTTATGAATGGAGGGAATGCCAGGCGTCCACCGTGGTTCGGATCCCACGTTAAACTTTAGGTTCTCAATTTCATCTCACGATCACCCTACCATTACATATTAGCGTAAGTTCGTATAACCCGAACGGGTAGTAAGACGCGGTGCTACTACTAATAATAAAAATTATAATATCAAGATTTATTTTCTAAAATAAAACATACAATGTTGATGGGGAAATATATTTTATTTCTTAGTTTAATTGTTTTGTTTAATACGTTAAACAAATTAACACGGCGGTTTATTAATTAGTTTTAATTATTACATCTAAACTTCGGGAGTGAAGTTGTTTTTATTGATCCCTGGTTCAATGCGACCCAGACTGGGCCTCAGGCCTCAGGTCGTATTGCAAAGCGGCCATTTATAACTGGAATGTGGCGATCCTCTCATCAGTCACAGCAAATCATTGGAGCTTCCACCTCCTTGTCATGATTCAAAACTTTTAGTAGTTTTCTTTCACCGTTTTATCCCATTCGCCAGTCACAAGAAACTGTACAGAAATGAAAGTTTAGTTAGAAATACTCTACAGTAATAATCAACCACTGCGCATGCGCAAACTTTCGGAGTTGGGGCAAAAATTCTGACCTTGAATGAGCCGAGAAATCATTTTGACAGGAAGTGATCGACGTTTGAATTTGACAACGGTGAGCTTGTAAAACTGATAATAATAACACTAGTATATTAGACCATTCATTTTCAGAGTCGTTGCAGATGTGACGTGGTAGAAAGACGCGTTCAAAGCTGGACTAAACTAATTAGGTAAGAGATACTGAAAACAAGTTCTTTTACAGTTTTTGCAACACAACAAAAAATTTGGTAGAGCTATAATTAAATAATATGCTTACAACAGCATGTAAATCCTACCTTTTGTTATTGCAATAAAAATACTTTTAGGGAGAAGGCCACCGCCGTACATAATATTCGAGTAGCGGCTGTTTATCAAACAATAATCTTTAAGGAAACATGAACCACAATATCACTCTTTCTTTACCTCGTAGCAATAAGCCACTAAAGAAAATACTACTAAGATAAGAGGGAATAAGCTAACATAATAATAATGAGAAAATAGCATCAGCAAGAGTTAAATGTAAAGAGTAATTTAATATATTCAAAAATAACAGAAAGTAATTTAAGTGGCACTTAGTATCTAGTAGAACGAAGAAAAACATAGTTGATAAATTATTGCTAAGACACATAAAAAGGGTAATTCAATTTGACCAGGTTAGCTATATATCAATAAAGCAAAAACTATTAATAACCATATCTATTCATGAAATATAAAATTCTTTAAGAAACCTTTTAAACTGTTACAAAAGCGTCTGAATATCTACATACATTATTAAAACATATACTCTTCCAATGTAAAGTTATATTTTTAAATTCCATACTATTACTCTAACTATCACGAGAGTATTCAAATTTTACACAAAACGACAGTACCTACATGTACTACGATGCATATTTATACTACACACATTACGTTAACTAACACGAGAGTTTCACACCTCAAACCTAATGTATACTCACGCGGGACTACTAGAATCGGCACCATTTAAATACTGAACAAAGTCTATAAATTGATACTAAGCTAAAGAACATTTAGAAGATTGCTAAATTTCAAATATAAATATACGCGAGGAATAGCCAATTTTACGTTACACAAAATATTGGAATATATATAAATGATTTGAAATATACAACGACATAAGCTAGTATAATACGGATAGTCGATATAGCCAGATTATTAAGATAATTAATTTTTATATATTTCAATTACCATTTCGTTAAGTTAGAACAGCAAATATTAAGAATTTACAAACATCTTTAAGAGTCAAGCCCTTAAGTGACGATACGACCCCGAAGTTACTTTTAGTTTGAAAATAGTATTAAATAATGCCCATACTTAATAAAACAAATATCAACCTATCTCGACTATAACAATATAAAATTAAATGGTTAAAGTTCAATAATTCAAACTTATAAGAAGAACTATAAATATTTACATAGTATTATAAATTTCCTTCTCAAAATCCATATTATTGGAAGTCGTCTCCTGACTATATAGAATAATAAACGCAGTCCGTCCACTATGGTGTCGAGTTAAAAAGTACATTATAAATTACTATTACAGAGGTCCATCCTCGATGGTGCCAAATTCCACAGTCTATTATAGATAAATATTACAAAGGTCCATCCTCGATTGTGCCAAATTCAATAGTCTATTATAACTAAATATTACAGAGGTCCATCCCAGATGGTGCCAAATTCAACAGTCTATTATAAATAAATATTACAGAGGTCCATCCTCGATGGCGCCAAATTCAACAGTTTATTATAAATAAATATTAGAGCGGTCCTACCTCGATGGTGCCAAATTCAATAGTCTATTATAAATAAATATTACAGAGGTCCATCCTCAATGGCGCCAAATTCAACAGTCTATTATAAATAAATATTACAGAGGTCCATTCTCGATTGTGCCAAATTCAATAGTCTATTATAACTAAATATCACAAAGGTCCATCCTAGATGGCGCCAAATTCAACATTCTATTATAAAAAAATATTACAGAGGTCCTACCTTGATTGTGTCAAATTCAATAGTCTATTATACATAAATATTACAGAGGTCCATTCTCGATGGTGCCAAATTCAATAGTCTAATATAAATAAATATGACAGAGGTCTATCCCAGATGGTGCCAAATTCAATAGTCTATTATATATAAATAGTACAGAGGTCCATCCTCGATGGTGCCAAATTCAATGGTCTATTATAAATAAATATTACAGAGGTTCATCCCAGATGATGCCAAATTCAACAGTCTATAATAAATAAATATTACAAAGGTCCATCCCGGATGGTGCCAAATTCAACAGTCTATTATAAATAAATATTACAGAGGTCCATCCTCGATGGTGCCGAATTCAATAGTATATTATAAATAAATATTACACAGGTCTATCCTAGGTGCTGCCGAATTCAATAGTCTGATTATTTCCTCCACACTTTCATAATATATAGTTGTCTTACTACGTACGTATCATAGAGGGAAATTATTCCGTACTAAGACGGTGACGTAACATTTTGGGAGGATCAAACTGTCTTTCTCACGTAGGCCATCTTGCTTGTAGGTTGCTGATTGGTCATCCCGATTCATATAGACGATATTCTGGTTTGTTGTCAAAAGTCTTTTAAACTTCTTGGCTGCTGATGTAAGAGATCAGGTGAGGGTTGCTAAAACCATCCGAAAAAGAGCAACCGTGTTCACGTCCACTCTTCGTCAGGTGTGAAGAAAACCACCCATAGATATGTCTGAACTGGGCTGGTCATAACATCAAGTGCTGATGCACCAACGCAAAGTTTCTTCGCTCCTCGATTTAGGATGTTTTGAAGTCAGCCAGGTTACTAGGCTGTACAAGCAAGTTTATCCAGAGGGTACGTATATGAACAGTTTACATTGTAGAGATATGATAGTGAATTATATTGAATGATATTTTTAGTATATTGCTTGAAGTTACATTGAACTACAATAGTGAAGAATACTATTGTAGGCGATTTGAATAAATGTCGACGAATCTCAGAGTGGGTAGTATGAATCGGACGATAGTCTATGCACCATCGATTTGGGTGGGGATTCGATATTAAAATACAACTCTTGAATTGTTACATCACAAGACTCAAGTTGGCCCAACACATGCTTTTTTTTTAAATTATTTGTACTATATTTGTAATCATATGTGCCTAAACATGGACAGTTCTGCTGTTAAACTGGCCCATTTAAAAATATTTAATGTGGCAGGCCAAATTGAGCTCAAGCTAGCCCGACACATATTGAAAATCACAACTTAACAAAAATGTATTATTGACAACCCATTTTGTTAATGTTTGCTCATATGTGACCGAAAATGACCATTTGTGCCTTAAAATTAGAAAATTTAGAGAATATTTAATGTGGCAGGCTAAGTTGAACCTTCCCTATACCATAACATGTAGAAAAATTGTGTTCAAGCTGGCCCACCACATTTAAAAAAATCAAAGTATCCAAATTTTTATCCCGCAATTCGTTTTTGCTTTGTTTTTGTTCATATGTGCCCAAAAATGAACATTTATGCTCTAAAATTAGAAAATATAGAGAGCAGCTAATGTGGTGCGCTAACTTGAGTCTTTCCTATACCATAAACCGTAAAAATATAGTTCAAGCTGGCCCGCCACATTTTTAAATATAAATATAACATAATTTGGTTTTCACCATTCGTTTAATCTATGTGTGTGCTCATATGTGCCCAAAAATGAATATTTGTGCTCTAAAACCAGGCATGCTGTATAACATTAATTTATCGGGCTAAGTTGAGCCTTCCCTATACTATCACATGTAGAGAAATTATGTACAAGCTGGTCCGCCACATTTTAAAATATAAATATAACATAATTTGGTTTTCACCATTCGTTTAATCTTTGTTTGTGCTCATAGGTGATCAAAAATGAACATTTGTGCTCTAAAACCCGGCATGCTATATAACATTAATTTAGCGGGCTAAGATGAGCCTTCCTTATACCATCACATATAGAAAAATTGTGTTAAAGCTGGTCCGCCACATTTTCAAAAATCAATGTAACAAAATTCTGTTGTCGCCATTCGTTTTTATTTCTTTTGTGCTCTATGTGCCCAAACATTAACGTTAGTGGTGTGAAACTAGGCCTTTTAGATAACATTTAATGAAAGTGATCGAACTAGAGCTCAAGATATCCCGCCACACATTGAAAACAAAACATAACAACATCTGGTTTTCGTCATTATTTTGTGCTTTGTTTGTTCTCATATGTGGCTAAAATGTACATTTGTGCTCTAAAATTAGAAAATCTAGAAAACAATTAATTTGGGAGGCTAACTTGAGTCTTCCCTATACCATTGCGCAATCTTGCAATCGATTTGTGTCGAACATGTTTAAACAGGTATGGGCCCACTTTCAACCTTGCAGTTGGATCAGTGAAGTAATATCAATATTATTATTATTATTATCATTATTTTCACTATCTTAAAGTAACTGAAAGTCTTTCTACTGGAGGGATGGATTTCCTCCAATTAGTATCTTGGTAAGTGATGTAAGGCCGTATTAGGTCCAGAAGATCAACAAAGATGCCAATATCAACGCGATAGTAACTAAAAAAAATTCTCCGGATGAGCTCGTAAATCTGAATACAGTTTACTAAACTGTCCTTTCACCAAACGTTGGTTCGTGATTGGATGTACCCAATATCATTTCTTAGTTCTTATATTCTTCCTTCTTCTCAGTTCAAGAGCACATATTTTACCCTTTGAAATCCATGTTTTAACGTAGTATATTTAGTTGAATCGTTTGATGTTAGTTGCAAATGTGTGAGTGGTTTACACTTGGTGTATAAAACGGTTGTGCAACTATTGCACAACTGATAGTTGCATGTGTGTCCCTAGCCTTGGACTAACCCGGCAAATATAAGTTGAATTTGATTATTTATTAAGTAGTCGATTCCAAGGGCGTATAATGTATGCTAATTTATTACTCTTCTCTGTCTCGGTTAATAGGGAAGGAGATTTTGGGGAGTTATTAGCATATGGGATTTCTTAATTTTTATATTTAGTTATGTATCAAGTGTATTTTCATATACGTTATTTGCATCTTTATTGTAATAGGTAGGATATAATTGTAATTGGTTAATGTGATACGGTAATATTTTATGGCAAGCGGAGTGTAGGTCAAATATAAATGCTCTTTCACAATCGTACTTTCACTTATAGCCAACTAGTTTGGAATAAGATCTACAAACATAATAAGTATTACTTAATTTTTTCTCAAAAAAAAACCTATAATTTTATTTATAGAAAATACTAAGTAATTTCTATCTGTAGATATACATATATTATATAGTAAGTAAAATCTATCTTGGATACACATTTTGAGCTGAATACTCAGTCCATTTTCGAACAATTGTTATTTCATTTAATCGCCAGTTCTAAAATACTATTAAATTTACTAATTTAAATAAAAACAATCCTTAAAATGTGAAATAGTTTCCAAATACAAACAATTTGAAAAATATCTTTACAGATATTTCTTATTTCAAATTTTACATAAATCAGTCATAAGTAAACTATTCTGAAATAAATTAATTTTTAAAGACAAAAAATATAAAACTATTTTTTTTAATCGTTCTAGAGACTTATTATGAATATAATTGACTGACTTATTATAAAATATTTCAAACTTACCAAATTTTTATACTCACCATACTACGTTTACAAATGTTTCCCATTTTGAAGAATAAAGCGTATTTTACCTTTAAATAACCATGAAGATTTCAATTCTAAACAAAATGCTTAAAGACATTTTAAAGAGATTTACTATCTTTAAAAACGTCCGCTCGTGAGTAGACTACACTTTATTCCAGGGCAGGTACAAAATAATTCAATAATCGAGGAGTATAATTTGCCATAACAATTTAAAGTTTAAAATAAATTAACTAAACCATTGCAGATGTAGGTCTCTTGACAAACAGACTGAGAGAACCAGTTATGGCACAAAATAATTCGTAAGACCCACGTTTTTGTATTACGTTACAATTAAACGTGAATATAATAAATAATCTCTCAGACAAATACATTCACAACAATCTTTTCTTTTTAAAAAATATTTCAATCAATTATTTAGATAAATTATTATTATCATCTTGATCATGCACATTGCATTTAAAATAATCTGGTTAAAATAGTCCGTAAAAACAAAAATTAAAATATTATATTTATGAAAGTGTTTTTCAAGACTTGTAGACTTGAAATTGTGAGGGAAAAAAAAGGATATTGGTGTTTTTAGCCAACTTCAATATTTAATTTTAAAATATTATACTATGATATTATTTCATCACTTACATTAATAAGTCACAAAATAAATATACAACGAAAATTTTATGATTTTTGTTAAAATATGTTTAAATATATCAAAACAATATTTTGAATTGTAACATTTTACTTTTAGTAACACAATGACTCTTAAATTTATATATAATTATTATCTTACTAAATTCTGAAAAATTGATGTGTACAAGTGAATTAAAAACCAGTAAAACTATGAAATTAATATGTAAAAATTATAAACAATAATTAAACATTATTCAGAAATAAAATCAAACCTAAACAAGTGGTAATAAAAATGAGGCAACAAGTACTTACACAACTTAATTTTAGTTTTTTTTAAAACAGCAATAAGCCCCAAACAAACCAATTCCTATATAATTGGTCATCTAACATTATTGAATTATTTAGTGTATTACTGTCTGAGAATATAATAAATGAACATTTACTTTTTTCTTACCCACCTCTATTAACATATAATGTCCTAAAATACCCAAAAGGCGTGTATTGTATCTATTTAAATGTGTTATCACCATCCGCCACTAAATTAAATTTGTAAAATTTCCAGATAGAGTAAGGCTCAGGGAGATATGATATTTTGATTGGTAACTTATAAATAACTACTCGGTCACATTGATATTAAAATTGTAAATTGTAAAATATTGTATTATAAATTTAACTTTAATAAACTTCAAATTGTAACGACTTACCTGAAATAACACTCACCAACTCGGACAGCCCACTCTCAGAAGGTCAAATCGCGGCACTAGTTCGACCACCGGCCTCCGCTCTCGCGAGATACAACGAACTGACTGAACGTCGCGCCTAGCCTGTGTACAGCGAAGCTCAAAACACGTGTCCGGCCAGCAAAGAAAATGGAAAGAAGAGTTCCGCTTCCGGCTACGCGCAGCTTCGATGTCCGTCTCGAACTTCCCCTTCCCCCTAGTTTGTAATGTTCTCCAATCTTCCTTTCCTTCGATCCCTCCCCCTTTATGAGAGTTATGACTTTGTATATATACTAGCCGTACCGGGATCTCACGGCACTTACTACCCCACCGGCTTGAGGACAAGAGGTGAGG
>CABFVX010005911.1:0-13542 GCA_902151425.1 Timema shepardi
TTTTATACGCCAGGCGGATCTTTTTAATGCCATTTGAGTCACTTTTATAAAGTGACTCATCTGGATATTTCTCATTGAGACATTTTAAACATTTTAGTATATTTTAAAATGTTTGTTTTGTCTTTTTATCTTATATATTGTTTTAATATGATTTTTTGTCTTCTTATCGTAGTGATACACCTGTGGTTTTTTTTAGCAAGTGTATCACTCATTTGTACTAAGAGCCTATTTGAGCACTCCTATGGAGTGTCTCAAATGGGTATTTTATCTCTTTAACTATTATTTATATTTATACCATTTTTATTTTGTGTATATGCCTGTATATTCTGCAGGTAAATTATTATGTGTCTCCCCTATGGGGATTATACTAGGTTTTAATATATTTCAAGGCCCTAATGACCTCAATGTGTCGATGGGCCTTAAAACCTTAATAATAATAATAATAATAATATTAAATGTTATCGATAATATCGAGTGGAAATAGGGGGTGCTGCAGTTCTGCAGTGCCTATACACGAGCCGCCACTGCAAGGTATGTAACGAAAATACTACTTGATACTAGTTTACTCTCTGGAGGATCAGCCCTACAATCATCCAAGAATATAAGGGCCTCATTGCTCCTAGGAAGCCTAAGATTTTTAAAATTATTCTTAACATATGACACAAATGCTGAAAAGACTAGTCTTTGAATATCTCCACAGTCAACCAGGTGTTTGATTGAGCTTATTTACATTACTTATCATTTATACTTAATCGTTATGAATAGTAATCAACAATTATCAAAGAAAAAGAAAGAAAAAAGACTAATGCCTGTGTTAAAAAAAATTAGCCGTTAATAGTTGAGTTATAACTAAATTATGGGTGGAAAAAAGTTAGCAATTTGACCCAAAAAAACCCCAATTGTAATGCATGTATAAATAAAGTGATTAATAGGAAGGGTATGCTTGAATAATTTTTCATAGTTCGTTAATATCTGGTTCAATGTTACTTAGATTTAAGTGAAGATTTGGTTCAAAATTAAGTTTATTTCTAAATATGTTTTTAATTAACATCATGGCTGAAAATCCAGTCACGCAAAGAAGTGTTTGATAGAAGGCCATTAAAAACTGTAAAGTATGTTTTGTTATATAAGGGTATTCTGAAGATCTTACCCAAAATTCATTGAGATCATAGTTTTGAACCCAATTTTCAGCTCACCATTACATCGACCAGGTCTTCTTGTCTAGCCACATTTGGACTGATGGGCGGATATGCTATAAGATATAGATTGTGTATCCAATTAAATCCATCATAATTCTCTGTGAAGTATTCTTTGAAATGTTTTATTAGTTCATTACATTGAATCTTAAAATTTGACAATACCTACTGCTGATACCAATATCTGTATCTACTGATAGAAAATGTTGCATATTGCTGTTTTCAACAGTAGATTTTAGAAGTTCAATCATTTTTTATGAATGACATAACCTTGTAAATCATATAATTTTGAGATGTATGTTTGCCTTTCAAACCCAAATTTAAATCATTTAGTTTGCTAAAGATGTGAGGTATGCTAATTTTGCTAGTCATATTTCATCAGTAAGCCTCTAACTTATTTCAGGGTTATGTTTACTAAGAAACATTTGAGCTTCAGAACAAAATTCAAATAAGCAGGCTAGGACTCTTTCTTTTGAGAGCCACCTGACTTCTGAATGACAAAGTGGGCTATCATGAATACTTCCTATTTCTAAACACAAAAGGCCAAAGAGCCATGGATTCTATGCTCTTGACTTGATTGAATTAAAAAACTTAATTGCATGGTTGAAGACAATTTCTATTTCATCTAGTATCCCTTTTCCTTCTAACGCTTGCCTATGTATGGTATATAGAACAAAAACACAATCTGGTGTTAATGGTTTAATCCTTGTCACAACAATTCCATGTTTTCCCATTTATTGCACAAGCTCCATCTGAGCATGTACCCATGCACTTAAGCCAATCCAAACTTTATTTTGTAATAAAACTGTTCAGTGTATTAAATATTTCCTCTAGTGTTGTAGAAGGAAAAAATTTGCAAATAAAAGTTCCTATTCTAATTTATTTTCGTTTAAGATCATCAATTGGTTGAAATTGGTAGCATCGGTGCTTTCATCAACTAGTAAAGAAAAATAAAGTACTTGGCTTTATTGGTTAGATGACTGTATATTTAACCTAGATGGCCATTAGTTCAATTCTACGGCTAACAGTATTTTCTGAAAGTGAGACCAAGTCCAACTGCTTAGTTGTCTTTTGTCTGTACTGGTTTCAGGCCTCATCGCAACCATACTCTTATAGCAAAACAAGATATTGTTACACTGTTGCATGGTCCAATTTCTGTGTGTGATGGCCCAGTTTCATTTGCAGATGAGGTTTGGTGGTCATAGTGCGAAACTTCTGATATATCTCCAAAAATGGAGTTGAACTTCTTACAGTCGCCTATGCACCCTCTGATCAGAAATGTTAATTCTATATGTTTGGGCGAGGTCACTTCTCAGAGCCCTTTTCTTGAATCTTATATGCCTCTGTGCATTAATATGCGCGGGGCGATTGTTGGCTGCAGTTGTCACATGTGCATGACCTGTATGATGTCTGTCCTCAATAATATGTGTGTCTCGAAATCTTCTCCACACTCTGGAGACATCACTTTGACTGTGATGTACAGTAACAGCAATATCTTCATGTGTATACCCACTTTGAAGCATAGTCACAATCCGTGTCCAGTCAAATGATATCGGTGTACAAGGCATGTTTCCAGAGTAGCTACATTGCAAACAAACTGTTTGTGACATGCTAACTGAAATGATAACTTGCTGCTGTTGAATCACAACTGTGTAACTTGGCTAGTAAACAAACACACACGCATTTGACTGTTCTGATCTTGAATAAAATATAGTAGCAGTGCATGAGGTATATTGTATCTCATCAGTATTTTCTGGTACTACGAAAAACTCTTTTTGATGTTCAGAAATAATGGAGGCTTAGTCATGTTCCAAGCCGCAGTTTGCAATCATAACACATTTTTACACACACACACAACACACACAAAATAGTATCTCAAATAAAAATGATGGCAATTAACAGACAACTAACTGAGGGTGTAATGACTAGATGACACACTAGCACCGACTGGTTATCTCGGCTTGAATATTCAGCACAAGATTGCACAGATGGATGCACTGGCTCTCTGAGATTAACTCACTTTTGACATCCTTCTAACCAATGTTAATTTTTTTTCTTCTTTTGGTTGGATTGGGTTGTATATATTTATAGGATTTGATGAGGCATAATCTTATAACTTTTGTTTAGCTTCTCTAAGTGTACCACTGGGAATAATTGTATGTACCACTAGTTGTATGTGTAACTTAGGTTAGGAACCACTGCTATAAAGCATTTTCACAAAATAGATCAGCCATTCTATTCTTATTGAGTTTAAGGCCTTTGGCTTGGTAAACAACACAATAAAAACCCAGTCTTGTCAGCATTGTAGACTTGACAAAGTGATAAGCTATGCTCAGTGCCAATAGCATTGAGAAATAGCGTATATGCATTTGCAGCAGCCTGATCAGATTTTTACTCACCCAAAATGTCCCACTGACACATGACATGTCACATTTTGAGGTGGTGAAGCTATCCATATGAAAATGATCAGTTATCTTCTGGCAAGTTCAATTCTCGATGAAATTTTCTAGTTGTTTTTAATTTTTCTAATAGGCTTACCTTCAAAACTCTTTGCAATAAACCATGTATACAACACATTATCCAGCTAGGATTTTTCAACGTTATCTGCCTTGTGGGTCTCATGGCTTAAGGCATCACTGATGACACTGATGACAACAGGAAGATTGTGGTTTGAATCCTGGTCAGATGAAATGAGGAGTATTTTCCAAAAGGGTTTCAGACTATAACTCCATACAATTGGGGGCACACTTCCTCTAAAGTCAACCTTACTCATCCCTAACCCATTAGCATAGGTAGTACATAAGTGTATAACCCAGACAGGTAGTGAGATGCGGTGTTAAAAAAAATAAGGTTAGCTGAATATCGATACTTTTAGAAGTAGCAGATTGAGACAGGAATTGTTTAAGTTCTTACTTCTGTTTTGTAATTTGGCTTGAATCATATAATAAATGGACATTTGGGCAGAAAACCTTAAGAAATCAAGGAACCAAAGCATAAATAAATTATTTTATAAAAAATACTACAGGTTGGCCACTAATAAGAACCACTAGGAATTATACTTGAAATTTGTCCATTGGGAAAAGACTCGGGCAAAGTGCTTGAATATTGCTGTCTTTCGGGAATTTAAGGGCAAAGATCACTCTAAATAACATTTATGGTCATACTCTTTTCAAACTATATGTGATGGCTCATGGCATAGTCCCCCAACAGGAGATACCTAGCATCTATTTTTTTTTTAAACAAAGATCCATCTTGAAGTAATTTAAGGTCTTAATAAGACAGTGCAGAAACACCATAGGCCTACATTAATGTAAAGTAAGTGATGGTAAAGGAAGCCATCCTGAAAGGATATTTAGTTATGTTAGGCCTAGATGGACACACTTCTCTTAATTTCATCATATTCTTTTACAGTTACACATTGTTTTTGAATTTTCAGAAATATTGCGTTTCATATAAAGATACACATACAAATAAAACATAAAACATAGAGAAAGACATATGGGACTACATTCTGGAAGAGTTAGAAAAATAACTGAAAACTTCCAGTGTTACCAGTTTGATTTAACAAGATTGATGCTTTAATAGTTTGATAGCTTAATGAGTATAAAACAAAAGAATTGTAAAGACTAAATGAAATAATAAATAGGTAAATAATAAAAGTATATTTTTAAATAAAATAAATATAGTTTAAAATAGTTTATATTTGACACACAGACACAGACACAGACACAGACACACAGACACAGACATTATTCCTAGCTCCACACATCACACAAGTTGTAGAAACAAACCCATGTATACTCCATTCACGGTAGGAATTACTCTCTGAAAGGTCTTTTTTCTTACCAATATCCTACTATATAGTATATTTCTGGTAGAGAAAAAGGCCTTTCAGAAAACAATTCCTACCGTGAAGAGGCTTTAAAGAAACGCGAGCGTTCATATTGGGCACCTCACTCTCCGCACTTCACTCCGACCAGACACAAGAAACAAACTGGTTGTTTTTTGTGAAGGATTTTGTGATGTTCCCAGTTTTCTGATATGTTAGTTCAAAGTCAAATCAAGCCCTCATTGTCGTTCAATGAACATTTTATTTCATATTTTCTCAATTCGACTTTTACTTTGACATTTTTCTACAGTCAGTGTATTTTAGGATGAAGATGAATGACATAAAAATAAACTAATAAATAGAATTAATATGGTTGTTGTTGTTGTAATGTTGTGGTTCAACCCTCGACCCAATTTCATGCAATATGTTAGTGAAAGTTTTCACTGACATTCCTGTGTAGCTTCAAAACATTTATTTATCACTTTTAAGTTTGTGAACAGATGGAGAAATTCTCCCAATCTTTGTCTCTCAAGCTTGATAGGATGTGCACTAAACTGTATAGATATATTACTGGTTAGGAAGTAAAATTTTGCCACTGCGGACATGTCATCAATATCATCACTACTGCTGTCGAAAATACGTTTTTCATTTTAATGAATATTTTAAAAGTAAGATTAAAACTCTTCAAATAAAAAAAATAAAAAACCCTTTAATAATAAATGCAGTCCGAATAACCCGTGCAGACTGGTTTTCTCTGGCCGGATATGAAGTGCGATGAGCAATCTGCCTGGTATGCACAGGCTGTTTCATGAGTGATGAGTGATGTGCGCACTCATCAGCATATACATACCCTTAGGGTTGAGGTGTGAGGGCTACTATGTTGTCATCTCTGGCCATTTGAACCTGCACTCAACTCCCAGTAACATCCGGTTGTTGGATATATATACTTTTACTTAAAGGCTTTTCACTTTTCACTCACACTTTGGATAGTTTAAATATATTTTGTGCAGTATAGGATGATCTTTTATCTTATTTCCAAAGCATTTACGATTTAATACTCTATAACTATTGTACACTTTGTTTATGAGTGTAGTTAGTTTAGCAATTGTAACATTTGTGCTCAATTGTCTCATTGTTCCACACTGTCACTGATCATTGTTCGTCTTGGATAATATATCGTCTCACGTTTTTCCCCAGTTTTGCCAACTGAACACTTAACTATCCCTCCCTCTCAAAAAGGCGAGTAAGTTATTCTACTTGGGGGTTGCTTCTTCCTCTGCATCTGGACGTTCACGTGAGGGACTTCCCCAGTCTGCTCCTCCAGAGATGATCTTTATGGGATGGGCTTGCATTCATTTTAGTCCAGTGAAGTTAATGAGGTCCTCCAAAAGTGTCCAGCTTTCTCCTTTTCATTGACAATAGAGGGTAGGTAGGGTCCTGCCATTCATGTTGCTAGGAGGGAGCCATTCACATCCCCCAATTCCCTGTTCAAGAAAAATCGCCTGGAAAAAACCATCCTCAAAGCAGTTTCTTTCATTTGATAATCTGGAAGTTTCTATTTCATTCAAATTTCTCTTTATGGGTTTTATAGCTGCATAATAATAAATATAGGCACCTGCCTAGTACTTTTTGTACTTCCGCTTCAACACAGTTAACGTTCCTTTTTATGAATGTTTTCAACCAAGACTTTCTCCCTTTATTTGAACTGACACCCCCATTTTACTTTTTCGCTATCTTACAAGTAGAGAAAGTATTGTGATCGTCAAAAATATAACTCGAGATTTTGATGAATGTCGACGTTTCATGACCCCCTGAATCCAAAAAAGTGGTTTTTGAATTTCCATCTGTCTGTCTCTCCAACTAGAGCCTAAACTATTTATATTCTACAGTAATAAACAAAGTGTACAATATTAATAACGTTAACATAGCACTTGGCAAATGAGTTCATTTTGCTCAATTGTTGTCAGTGGCGTATTTTCTGGGTATGCTATTCCTGCACCTCATACCCAAAATGATATGGACTTGTTTTTTGCTTAATTCAATGCTGTCTGTGTGAACTGTGTAAACACTAATGTTACATTTTTAATAAATATACATGTAATGAATTATTAATTTTAAAACTAATATTCGTTCATATTTCAAGAATACTGTGTTTTAAGTAATTCTTCTTCCAAAAGGTTCTACTTTGCACAATGGGAAACCCAGGGCTTGCTACTTGAAAACGCAAGGCAAGCTAGGGGGGCTCTAATGACCTTGCTCAATGTCTAGGGGGTGGCAACACATTATTATTGTTTCTATAAAGCAAGATAAGCATTGTGCCAACTATTGAAAAAAGATTCAAGATCACAATGTTTATTTATTAAGCTAATTTAGTATAGTTTAATCTGGGAAGCAGTGGTTCTGGAACGGGTTAGATTCAGCCTAGAGTGGATAAATAAGGAACTACTCGAATAAAGTAGTAGTGGCTCTGTAATGGAAAGCCGAGCTTAATGTCTAAAGTCATCGTTGTGCTGACCACATGACACCCTCTATCCGCAAGAGTTGGCACTAATTCGCCAAACAGTTTGGTAGCCACTCGATAGGTATAGCCTGAATGCGGTCTGACACCATGGAGTTAATTTATTACATTTGATGTGGATGGTAATAATCATCGTTATGGATGAATAAAAGACGAGAGAATATGGTATTAGTAGAGGGGGTGGTTAGGGGGTGGGGGGCTCAAAATTTCCTAAGGTAGCATACAATTAAATGGAAATAATAAATGTTCGAGAACCAACGTTCTATATGAACACATCTTCAAATATATCACTTGAAATAATCCCTTTACGTTCTTGGACAACAGTGGTTGAGGGTCCTCGGCCCCCAAATCTCCGTTGCAACTTTTAGAGTAATTTTTCTTAGAATACGCCACTGATTGTTGTATACTGTTTGTTATTATTACACACTTACACAGGGCAACAAATAACATACACAACATTTAATACTAGAAAAAGAACTTAAAAAAGTTAAGGTTGAGGTTGAAGTTGAGGTTTAGTTGTTGCTAGCATTTTAAAAATAGTGTTTAATCAACTTGGTAGGGGATAAATGGTTATTTACCAATAAAACTTCAAAAAGCCAATGAACTTTGTAATTGAAATTCTATATAGCCACCACCATTATAGGTTTTTACAATACTTAATCCTACATATGTTAAACCTTAGATTAGTGTAAATTATTTCACATTGTTTCTAAACTTTAGTTGTTTCAGACAGTATTTAAACGTAGATATTGTGATTGTTTTTTCTCCAAATTTACACAATATTCAACATCATAAAATTGTTTTTTGACCCGTTCCTACATTGTAAATGTGTGCCTTCATTCAACAAATATTTTATTATATTGGTTTGTTCTAATATTTTGGCATCATTTAATTATTTTCTTAAAAGAAATGGCTATAGAATTTAAATTAATTGGTAAGCTCTAAAGTGTATTATAATATAATTAATCATTTATTTGTATTTAGGTTTTACAAGTTCTCACATCAACAATGGCGCTGCTACGTCGTTGCAGAGTAAATGCTGCACTCACAATTCAGCTTTTCTCCCAGCTTTTCCACTTTGTTAATATGTGGGCATTTAACAAGGTGGTGACATTTCCAACAAGTCCACATGCCCAACAAGGCCCCCACAATATTTGTTATTGCACAAAAGCTTGGGGCATTCGCCTTAAAACCAGGTTGGCAAGGCTAGAAGCATGGGCAGAGAGACAAGGTTTGGAACTAGCCGCAGACTGCCATTTAGCAAGGATCATCCAGGCAGCACATCTTTTACAGGTAAATGTCAACCATGTTTTTTGAGAACATCCTACAATATAAAGATCAATTCCTAAATAAGATTTTAAAAACCAATTGTAATAAAAGCCTTGACAGGTTAAATTAGTTATGTTAAACATACTCTCACTATTTTTATTTATTTGATAAACCATTAACCCTTCCCCTGTAATTTACAGAATATTCCACCAGCTGAAATTTACCCCAGGTGTGATTTTGGATTTATTCTGCCATAACTTAGTAGGCTTTACTTGTCATTAACGGGATATTCCGCAATCACTCATATTTTCCCCCTAAGTTCCAGAATATTTTGTAGATGGCAGCAGGCAATTGGAATAAAAGTATTTTATAGTGTGTGAACTTAGAACTACATAAATTACGTTAGGTGCTGTCAGACTGTTTTGACAGCATTATGACTTATCATTTCCATAGTAAATAAAAAACATGGCATCTGATGAAAGAACAGCAAGAGTGCAGTACTTATTGTCAAATATAAATGCCAGTGATCTTTGTGATCATACAACAAGTGATGAAAATGATGGTGCTTATCTTGAAGATATATTACCTAGTGAATCTATAGAGGAGGAGAATTCAAGTAACTCTGATGATATCATAACTACCAATCCTATAGCCACAAGCTATACAGATGTAATAATGATCCCAGACCAACACATAGTGTGTTGTTCAATACAAAAGATAAGCCTTCTATAACTATGCCAAGCCATTTTGATGTGGATACACCTCCAGTAGAATATTTTAAGCCCTTTTTTTGCTGTGAAATGTTAGAATTGTATGTTCATGTCACTAACTAAAATTTCAACACATTCAGATATCCAAAAGAATGGAACTTTGGAACTTCCTGGGGCAAACCTCGGTGACTTAACATACCACATAATGATTGAAATGTATAGAATTTGTCTCTTTTTTCACTTCCACTAAAGTAAAGTAATAATTATCTTTTTTACTTATTTTTTCCTGTGATTTTGGTTGAAAAAATTGAGCCTGTAAAGCAAAAGCTTATTTTTCACCTCTTACACTGGAAGGGTTATTTTATTTTAAAGCTGTAGCGGTATAGTATTCAGTTGTTAAATGAATGTAATGTAATTAGGAAGCTTAGTACTCAAAGCTTCGGGCAAGCTGTGGCTGGCTACTTCAACTCAACATACAAAACAAAAAAGCATACGATTATTTCAATAAAGTTGAAAATAATCATTTGACCACATACAATTTTGTATCTCTATTTGTTTCAAATATTCATTTTTTGGACAATTTTTCACAAACAAATGGTCACTATCATTTAGACTTTCTCTCTCTTTATCTTAAAACAAAGACATTTTCTAAAAACTCATTAAATTTGTGAAACAAAATAACACACCTACACTGTTGCAAGAACACTCCACCAAAGAGCATAAATTAATAATATACAATGTTACAGAAACATTGAGAAAAAAGAAGCATCTCTGTCCATCAAAGAGCGTAACATTCTATTTCATAATTGAAAGTGTTTGTATATATATATATATATATATATATATATATCTCAAGTTTAATTAATAGATACTCATTCTATAACAGTATTACTTTTCCTTGGAACACAGCTCACAATTTATACTGCTTTAACTGGACTAAAGGGTAGTAGTTGGCACATACCACTAGAGCACAGACAAGTAATAAACCGACTCTCAACCTTAAAGGTTTTTCGTTGCGCTCCTTTTGCCAGCTTGATACCTTCAACACAGGTCTTAGCTAGTATCACTGCTGGGTGATACTAGGACTAACCGCAGCAATCCTAGTGTTGAAGGACTCAAGCTGCCAAAAGGATCACAACCATTTTAACCTGGAGGTTGAGTGTCTGGCTATATTATTTGTCTGTGCATTAGGGTAATGGTTACTTTATACCACCTTGTCCAGTGGCAGCATTGTTATTCATAACAATAAATATCAATATTGTTTATTTGTTTATATCCCTTTTTCCTATACTATTTCCTGAACAACCTTCCAAAGATACATTTAAACTATGAAAGTAAGCTGAGGTAGTCTGTGAAATGGACTAGGTTGTCCAAAATAGTTGCTAAATTGAGATAAAAGGTACTTTTTTTGCTCTTTTTTATTATTGATACTTTTCAGTTATTTTATACAAAGTTTTATGAGAGTTTAATCCATTTTACAGAAAACCTCTTCTAACCTACGAAGTTTTAATTGAATCTTCTAATATTTTATAATGTATCTTTATTATATTTAAAAAATGAAATTCTAGTTGGTTTTTATTATTAATTATTAAATAATTTAACTGTTTCTATAAACATTAACAGTTATGGCACACTCATGATTAATTAATTAAATATTTCTTACAGGCCCCCAAATATAATGCAGAGGACTTATCAACACTAAGCTCAACATGTTTCAAGCTAAATTCATTACAACTTCGAGCACTGCTTTCAATGTACCAATCTACACCTGAAGAACCTAGATTTCCACAGGAATTAATAGAAAATGTGGTGAGGGTGAGTTTATATACTATGGAAACTAGCAGAGCTCATTTATTGGATCAAGGGTTAAAGATGAATTAATAATTTAAAAGGAAGTATCTTAATAAATACATTTTAGTTCTATAAATCTTACTATCTTATTCATAAGAGGGATCCCCAACTTAGTCTAATTTATCGACCTAGGGTTAGGAAGGTAGAGTTTAAGGAAATGCACACGCTTGAGCCTGCAAAGAAGATAGGAAACAATTACTGGTGTGTACCCACATATTATTTATCCCTCTTGTTTTCCCAGTCTTCCTCCACTTTAATATGGGTACATTTTCATTAAACTTCCTTACATATCCCTACTATAAGTCAGTAATAGCACATTGGGTAAATATACTTTTTAAAAGTTTAAATATACAAAGTATAGCGCAGACACACTTCAGAAGTCAAGAAGAGCAGCTTCGACATAGAAATGTGTGACCAGCAATGCCTGAAGGTAGCCAAACTTAAGGATCTTAGCTTGGTTCATAAATGTATTAACATTGTGTATTATCATAGCTCTTCCCCTGACAAATCATTAGGCCAAAAAAGAAAGGTTCTCTATGTGTGTTAGGAAAGCTGCAAGAGGGGAATCAAGGAAGCTTCTTCAATTAATGGATGCCATTCCTAATACTACAATGGTGCACTTTTGTGCTCACACCATCTCAAAGATCTTAAGTATGTTTTGAATGGTATTGAAAGCAGCTCCAATCCTGGTGATCATACTGTCATTGTTTTCTGCTGTAGTAGTGCATAATAGAGTGGTCTGGGGAATGCATACTAGTTTTAATTGAGTAGTACCGTGCACACAAGTGTTTATGGGACCCAACAGACCCAGAATTTAAACTTTAATGAAAAAAAATATGATACTTGGAAGGACATGGCAGACGAAGTCATGGCTGGACCATTGAAAGTGAAGAAAAAAATTGATTCCTTGTGGTCCAAATGACCATCAAATAGGTCCAAACATCTCTGAAAAGAACAGGAGTGAATGGCAATGAATGTTCTCGGAATGCTCTTTCTTTCGTGTTCTCTCACTTTTGCTCTGGTGTAAATGTACCTTGATATGTAAGCAAGCTTGATTAAGTTGGTAGCACTCACCATTCATGAACCTACAGCCTGGCATTTGTCAACATGTTTCCATTATAGTTTATTTAGTGGTAGTACTTGTATGGTTTTTATTAATTTTTTGTTATGCATGTTTGTTTTCGTTTATTAAATTAATTTTTGGTTTTAATTTACTAAACATACATTGAGACTAACAAATTATACCTTAATTTTGGCCAATTTTTAAATACGGCGTTTGAAAATTTGTAAATGTTTTACCACTTCTACCCGCTTTTTATAGAGAACCCACAAATTTTTTAAATAAGTCGGCGGCTATGGGTATGAGTAGTTTATTATTCAAACTAAACACAATAAGAAGGAAACTACCAATAACTATTTAAATGTTAAAATTATTGAATAATAAATTACAACAATATTTATTTGGTGTCTAAACAGGTAGCTGAGAATGTAGCAGATGAATTGGCTCGTTCTGATGGTCGTGAAATCAGACTAGAAGAGGATGCAGAACTACAGTTGCCATTTTTGCTGCCAGAAGATGGATACAGTTGTGATGTTGTGCGAGGAGTTCCACAAGGCCTTGCAGAATTTTTAGCACCTTTACAACAAGCTGGACTATGTCGAATGACCACACAGCCTACGTCGAGTGGCCTTTGGACCATTTATATGACTCATGATCATAATACTAGTGTAAGTTTTATAAATGGTATAGATTTTAGATTAAAATATTTGTGGTGGTAGTTACATCGATACCCATATACTTATAAAATATAATTGATTGATCTTGTTTCAATATTTGATGTAATACTAGGAGCAGTATAAAAGAACGAGGCTGAATGTTATTTGGGTGTTGGTGTCATTTTTGGAAAATTTCACTTTTATCTCTAACTTATCCCTAAAACCCCATCTATGTTCTGAATATATTTATTGCTGAGATAACAAATTTATCTTAAGGTCATTTGAAAATAAATATAGTTTGAGTCTGAGGAAGTCTAATCTTGGCTGCGATTCTAACACAGGTGGTGTGGGCATGTAGAAGGGGAGAGGAGGGACCTTGACTAGCTCTTATCTTTGTCTATAAATGCCACCATAAATAAACAGAATATTTTGTATTATAATACCTTCCCCCCC
>CABFVX010005911.1:13885-45413 GCA_902151425.1 Timema shepardi
AGGACCTACAATATTTTCTTTAATATTAAAGAAAATAAATCACCAATGCATGGCTCAGTTTGATTTTTGAGCATATACATTCATTTTTCTTTATATATATATTTGCACTGTAACACCACCCTTATTCACCAAAGAATAAAGGCTGGTACACAACATTAATATTAAATAAGAATTCCAAAAAACATAATCAACGCAGAGGAGCCGATAGGACGATCACAAGGTAAATATACCATACGCAGGTCCAATTATCTTCTTCTTCCCCGAACCCATTCTACAAATATTTAATAACTTAAATATTGGATACCCTACCAACTATCAATTAAGGATATAACATGAGTATATGAAAAGTAAATATATTATTTGTAAATAACAGTTTATTTATTAATATAAGATATAGATAGGTTGAATATTGCACAATACAAAGAAAAATATATAGGAGAATATTATAAAAGCAATAGTCACGGGTCATATCTATCACCCTAAGCTTGATGACTTCCACCAAAGATTCAATACAAAGTACTTGTAATACTTTCCCAGTATTAACGCTTGTACATAAATAAATACAACACCGGACCAAGCGTCCTTAAGATGACAAAGCCTTATTCCCGCCAATCCCAAACAATAACTTCAACTCAATCATAGGTTGTCAAGTTAAAAAAAAAAGATATTATAAAAATATTACACATAATAAATAGCAAAATACTACTGAATAAAAAATCAGTTTTATGCTGGACAGGCTATAAAGTTAATAACACAATTCTCATAACAGTATAAGACCAAACTTCGCAAAAATATGGCGTCTCACGCCAGATGGAATATAAGTTTTAACCATTATACAAGGAATAATGAAACTCTAATATCTGCAAAAATATGACGTCTCATTTATATTGGAAAATATTAATACCACGCAAGCCCAAAAAGGGGACTTTGTGTCTAGAAAACCTAATATACAGACAAACATTATTTATCATAACTAATTTTACATATCAAGAGATCGAAGTTTTACGTGATGTCCTTGTGTAATTATCTATACATTTTGGAAAGTCTAATATTAATATTTATTGGTCGAAAAAGAATTTTAAAGTGTAAGGGTATCAGTAGCTTTTTTGGCTTTCCTGCTTCTTGAGTCATCAAAGGCAAGAGCTCTAAACAGCAACAAAAACCTCCAGTAGCTCATAGTGAGTCTGAAATACTGTGGCACATTTCCATCTGTGCTCCACAAATCTTCCACATTTTTATGTGATTACCTTAGAAATCCAGCTAAGTAGAGAAGACTCAAAAGTACCCTTATTTCATCTGGAGTTGTTGCTTCAACTTCACTCGCCCTGCTGTATTTAGCTCGAATTTTGTCAAGTTTATTATTGGTATACATTGTTATTTCTTCAATTAGAGTATTAAGGGGGCATTCAAGTATTATGTAAGCACCTTAAGAATGGAGGGAATTCGAGCTTTGCTTATTATTGCTGACAAGGGAGTGAAGGGGCTTAGAACAATGTTTATGTAAGACAAAGAAGGATGGGCAAAATTGATGGAGGGTGCATCGCAAGCCACTAGGACTCCAGTTAGGTTTAGGCAGCAATGAAGATGCTAAGTAGCTTAACAAGGAAGAAGTGGAGAAGCCTATAGAAGTCGGCCAATTCTTGAGTGGACTAGCTATCCCCCCCCTACCCCCCCAAATAGAAACATAATGATTGAAAGTGTTGAGACATGGCTTCAAGGACCTTTGTCATCGGATTAAATAGAGTCTAGGGTTTATTTTTATAAATATTATATAAATGCATTCACTAATAACACTTTTTTTATAACTTCAATTGATAGTAAATTAAAATGTTGCATGCATGTATATAATTTGCAAATTTAGTGAATACATGCATGTTAAAACTTGTTTTAATTTTACCTGTTGAATAAATTTAAATTCGATGTGTATCAGTGTTAATTGTCAATTATTTCACAATATTAATTTACACCTCTATGTTAATAATTACCAGCAATGTATAAATTAAATCTTTTTTTTTATCATCGCCTGTTCAAGCTATAACCAAAATTGCATGAAATAAAGAATGATTATTCCTCTGAACAAATGAAAAAAAGTCGTCAATTTTTACATAAGCAAGGGGGTGGGGGCGGGAGTCAATCTTTTGCTTACAAAAGGGGGGAGGGGTTAAAAATGGCCAAAATTGTGCTTACTTAATACTTGAATGCCCCCTTAGGGAAGAAAATTACCTTTGCTTGATGTATAGTTGTTTAATTTCTTGCTGCGATCCCCTTTACACCTGGTGGGGGAGTTCAAAATTTCTTTGTTTTCTACGTACTTGCTGTGGGGGATATGCATTCCAAACTGTTTGCTTATTTATTCCAACATACTGAACAGGCCTATAATCGGCAACACTGTTTCCCTCGTCTGCTGACTGCTCTGTTTCACTGCTGTGTTCGCTATTTATAGGTTCTCCATCTGAATCAGCTGAGTCATCGAATTCATCCGATGCACTCACATCAACCTCATTGTCTGAGTTTTCTTGAAACCAATTATTAATTTGGGCCTCAGACAAGGTCCTTAACCTTGAACGTTGAAAGCTACTCTTAATATTATACAAAATAAATACTGGATTGAAATACCATAAAATATCTTCTGTATATACACACGAAAATAGTACACAAATTAATTAAAGAGAAGCAAAAAATGTTACACGATGATAAAAAAAAATATATCAATACAAACATATGTTATTATGACCTTGGTACAAAATCATTTTTTTTAAATGAAAATAAAATAATAAATTAATGCACCACAGTTTCTATTCATTGCAAAATGTTATATTTGGAATAATTTAAGAAAAGTAAAAAAACAGCAACTTGGTTTATCAGCGAATATACAACACACGAACGGTCGAGGGTGAGCGCTGCACTCACTATAAACGCAGTCTTAACTCTTCATAAGTTAACTAACACACACTGAAGGCAAAGTAAGTCTCTACCAGTGATGTCAACCCACGCTTAGCATTTTTATTGACAGTTAGATAGCTGCACACGTCAACAACTAATCTCTGGCTAAAAAAGTTGTTGAAATAATACGAAAGAGAGCGTTGTGCTCACACCTTGACCGTTCCTGGGTGATTTTTTTCTTTTTGGTGAACTGGCGGTCTAGGGGTTAGGTGCCAGACTTTTGTGCTGGGGGTCAGATGTTCAATCCTCGGTCCCGGCACAGATTTATCTGATTGCCAAACCCTTCCTTCACCTCCGACAAGACATGTACTAATTACAACTTGTGAATGTGTGGAATGCCAGGCCTACACTGTGGTTCGGATCCCACGTTAAACTGTAGGTCCTACGTTTCATCTCTTAATCACCCTACCACTACACATTAGTGTAAGTGGTTATAACCCAAACGGGTAGTAGGACGCGGTGCTATTAATAATAATTATTATTATTACTTTAACTCTTAGACCAATAAATGGAACATAGAAGTTTGTCAATCTTTGATGTTATCCCTGCCATGTTAATAATTTATTTTAAAACTAGAAATTACCAGCAGTAATGATGATAATTATCAAAACCTAAAAGTATGACTTAATCGGGCTGTGACCAGTACAAGATGTATGTAGATGATGTGCAAAAAGTCTTAAATGGTTAATTTCATTCATTGAAAATAATTTCACATATCACAACTTTCTAAGAAATATATATTCTTAATTTTTTTTTGTATAGTCATACAATTAAACATTACACTATTATAAATTGGGTTGCAAAATTGTAGTTAAATTATTATTCTATTAAAAATATTGGAATATTTTTTAGGTGTAGAACTGTGTGCACTATTAAGAATCATAATAATTTTTCGACAGCTGGGATTAAAATATGACCTAATGTCTTAAAGTTGTGCTAAAGTAAATCGGTACATCTAACTTTTGCATTTTATTGAATTTCAATCAATCCGGCCACTGCTTTCTGATAATATTCTCACATCGTGCCAAACCAAAGTAACTAGCAGAATGATGACAGTTTTCTTTCAAGCTCAACTACTATTATAGACATGACTTATAGCCTTGCTAATACTGTCATCGTGAGCAAAAGCTGAGGTGGTTATTCCTTCTTAAGTTTATAATCATGAGCGTCTCACTGATATATACTTATCATTTTTAAATGCCACATCACTGGGACACAATTTGATGTAAGATCAACATGCTTTTATAAAAGACTGTATGCTTAATTTAGGTGTATATACACAAAAATAATTTCTATACATAATCAAAATATATAAAATAAAAAATATGTTTTAGACTAAGTATTTGACGGTTTGTTTTTTATGTTAGCAATTTTACCATTTTTACTGTTAACCTTGAAGTTTTTTGTCTTTGCATTAATGTTTTAAATATGTGTGAAGTGTTAAGCAATAAAGGTTCCTTGGAAAATAAATTAACTCATATTTAAATAAAAAAAGTATGAGTAAATTTGGGCCCTAAAACCCTCATTGTTATATACATACGTATAAAAAACAATTTTTGTCTTCATTACCAGGTCCGCAGCCCTAGTTCTATGAGCAACCGATCAGATGGTGCAAGATGTTTGCCCTCACATCCAGAGGTACATGTGATCAAATTACACAAATCTGCCAGTGGCATGGGGCTCAGTATCGTGGCAGCCAAGGTGAGTATTGTTAACGTCTAGTTATGATTGAGTTACAGCAGTTTATGAAATATGATAATCATTTACTTTATTGAGACATGACATGGAAAAAACAATTAGTAACAAATTATCATTTTTACAATTAACTCAAAGAAGCCAACATAAACATATCAAATAGTATCATTAAACAGAAAGTCTCATTGATATCAATATACATGTACATTTACCAGCTAAGAGATATAACAATTAAATGTTTTTACAATAACACTTCCCTTGAAACATTAAATTTGCCTATACAGATTAAAGATTATGCCTACAACAAAATGGTGAACATTCCAGAATAGAATCATAGGTACTACAGTCAACAATAGCATTCAGATTCTAGTTTATAATTTAAGTCTTACCCAACATTCCACACACCCATTCAAATTGCACGCGTAAAACTGGTTTTGTAAAGATTTCTGCCCTTTGACTTTATCTAGGTACATTCTTGATTACTAAAAGGCCTTCCTAAACTAACTCACGCACAAAATGAACACTAACTTTTATGTGCTTTGAACACTTATAAGGTCATGGTTCAACTCATCCAAACATCATCTTTTTGCAGCCTTGCTATCAGCAATGCACTCCTTTTCAGTTGTTGATAAAAATCACTCTGCTGCCATCTGCTCACCCAGGACTTGAAAATTATTCCACTCACTGAATGTCGTGTAGTGAAATCACTGGCATGATCAGGATCGCTATAAGTTTCGATTTCACTACTTTATCAGCATTTTATACTGGATACCTCTCGTGGTTGTACCGTTTATTTATTCTACAATATGTTTGGCCATTGTCCATTGTATTCCTTCCGGCTTCTCAAGTAAATGTGACACATAACTCACTGCAAAAGCAATATCTGGTCATGTAGCAATGGCCAGATACATCAGGCAGCCTCTCTATATGGAGCCTTAATTGGATCAGGATCATTTGCTTCCCTTGTCAGTAAACGCTTCTACATTGGTGTTGAAAGAGGATTTGCATCATGCATGTTAAATTTCTGAAGTATGCCACCATCGTTGCGTTCGATCAGCACATATATCAACAGTTATCTTGATCTCTGCCTTCAACTTTAACATATACATGGATCTGCCATACTTTATCACATTTTTAAATTAAACACCATATCTATGTGATTGTTTCAGTCCATGTAGGCTTTTCTGAAGGTTGGAGGCAAGATTTGTTCCATCATCAAATCCCCCCGGCTGCTCCATATAAATTTCTTCTGAAATTACACTATTCAGAAAAGCTATCTTTACAACAAACCGTGCCAAGTCGTGAATCTTGTTGGCCCCAATACTTAACACCGCTAGGATTGTATCCAAATTGATAACCGGACTGAACGTTTTGGTGTAGTCGATTCTTTCCCGCTGACTGAAACCTCGACCAACTAGACGTGCCTTTTATTGATCTATTTCACCATTGGCTTTCCGCTTCACATAATATACCCAGAAAATAGTGATGGTCTTGAAACCTACCTGTGGTTCGACTAAAGTTTATGTAGTTTTCCTCTAGCGATTTAATTTCTTCTTCCATCGCTGCCTTCCAGTGTAAGTGTTCTGCAGACTTTGATACCTTAGAATAATTCTTTAGCTCGTCTACTTCAACTAGCATCACTTCATTAAATGTCTCACTAACCTTCTCTGGCTGAAATATGATGTTTATGTATTAGATTAAAAGTTTTTCAGACTTCTTCCAGATGTGATAACCATCCACATCGTCTGAATATCCACTGAACACGCCTTGCTTCACCTTAGCATCCCACTTCTCTCACTTTTCTCCAGGCACATGCTTATAAGTCTATACCAAAGACTTGATGTTCTTCAAGATGTGCAGTCTTCTCCATAAATAATTCATAATGTATCCTCCTATCAATACTACTCGGTCCCATTCTATTAGGAAGAGAGCAGTATTCACTGCATCGGCCCATAGTAATTTTGGCAATTTTTATCACCAAAAGCATTGTTAGAGAAAGCTCCACCACTATTTTGTTTGTACAATTGGCACAGCAATTCACCTCTGGCGTGAATGGATTTGTTATAGTGTGTCTCACACCTTTCAATTTAATTAATTTAATTTAATTTAATTTAATTAATTCAATTCATTTCCTCTGCCACACTAAAATGTTTTTACTACTCATCCACAGTGATTCTCAAATATTTTTTTTACATTTCAATTATCGTTCCCACAGTCTTTGATTTTTCCTTAAGAAAGTACATCATACAAAATCGCAAATAGTCACATGCGAAGCACACAAAATACTTTGCTCTGCCCATTGACTCATACTCGATAGGTCCACATATATCAGCATGAATAACTTTTCCAGGTTCCTTGGCACCTTGTTGATGCGATTGGAAGCTGTATTGATACTGCTTCCCCTCAACACCTGCCCCACAAAATGAATCATCCATCATAACTTCAAATCCATGTTGTTTAAGAATTTTCTATACATGACGTTTGTTTTGATGACCCAACCACTCGTAGCAGATCAGCAACCTGCCCTTTGATGTAAAATTTTCTTCATTTTTACATGATAATGTTTCTGTTTTTTTCACATGTAATTCCATTTTGAACATTTTACCAACCCAAAAGGCACCTACAAGCCTTGGCAAGGCCATTTTTTTTTATGAAATCTCACTCGGTCCTGGATGAACTGAATGTCATCCCCTTGTCAAGTGCAGATATTTCAGAAAAAAAAATTATTCGTACATTTGGCACTTACAGAGTATTTTTCATGTAGCATGGTAGCCACTTCCCTTCTACAATTGACTCGAACCTAATTGCTCCTTTACCAATTACATCCATTGTGGCTTGATCACAGATTTTTATTTTTACATGTGTTGTGATGTGTTCAAAAGATGAAAATCATTCACGGTGATGAGCAATTATGATAGGTCGGACCAGAGTTAAAAATCCACATGTCACTATCAAGTTCAGCATTCATAATCTCATTTATAAAATCTTTATCACTGTTACCACTAATTGATGTACTACCGTCTTGTCCCTTCTTAGTCTTGTATGGCCTTTCCCACTACATCCTAACAATTAAAGTTTTGCTTCTTATCCTTGTTATTTCTGGTAGTATACCTAATAACTTTACTATTAATAACGACTCATCTGGTTTTACATTTAACTTTTGCATACGTAACACTATCCTTTGAATTTTGCAATGTTGGTCACCATACTATCAATTGGATTCATACTGTAACAAAAAAATTCTTTTTTAATATCATGATCTGCTTGCTTTGTTTGTTGTTCAAAAACCATGTGTAACTTGATACATATATCTCTTGCAGATTCGCAGGTTACCGGCAATGCCATCACTTTGGACTTTAACGTTTTTATGATAACTTAACTCGCTGCTCAATCCGCCTTGTCCCATGCCTTCATGGCTATGTCATACTTAGTTTTCTCAGTTACAGTTGTGCCATCGGTTAATACTGTTGGCTTTGTGACATCACCAACACACACTTAATTTGCATGTTCAATGCCACATAAGAGGTTTCTAGTAGCAAATTTACAAATTGTTCAGTTTTTGGAACCTTGTAATTTTTAGATTCTATGATATGCCATGGTCAATTCCAGTGCGTACTTCCAAATGCACAGGCACAAAAACTGCCAGTACTCATATTCCCAAAATTAATAATAACAATGAAAAATAAAGACTGTCTGAAATGGAAGAAACACGTATTTCCTAATATTCCACACACGAACACACACAGTCGTTTACCATATTGAGTTATATTGGTGTACAAAATATGATAACCATCTACTTTATTGAGACATGACATGGAAATTAACAATCACTATCAAATTGGAATTATTAAAATGAATCCATAAACACCAACTTAAACATATCAAATAGTATCAATAAATAGAAACAGTCTCAATGATACTAATTTAAAAGTACATTTACCAACTAGAAGATATAATAATTATATGTTTTTAAAATAACAATAATTTAATTTAAAGGGGGTTGAAGAGTAGGCAAAAGGGTCTGAAATGATGTTGAAATGTTGTACAACTTGTGAATGATGTTGTTATATAAGCTTAACAGTTGTCCACGTGGAATCTATATACAAAACTGTCATTATGGGAAAGAGAAGTTTTTAAAATTCAATTCATCTTTATTTTATACATTTGTCCTGTGAGTGCATCTCATGCTAGTTAGATTAATAAGTTTTTAAATACAAAGGGCATTGATGTATCCTTGAATTTTTGATTACTTATTCACACTAATTTGACAACATTTTTAAAACTACTACTAAACTTTAAGCACATACTACATTCAATTTTCGTTGGTCTTTTACCACTTGGTGAAGTCAAATTTTATTTTTATTTGCTATTGTGGTACCTTCTCATTTCTTATCTTTATATTATTGTGTTTTACAAATTGTTGAACATAATTATGGTTTTTGATAGGTTAGGGCCATTTGGTTTAACCCTCGAGTGGGCGCGCTGTAATATTTAACTCAAGCAGGCACATGGGATACTTTATACCCCACTTTATTTTCATAGTGTTATAGATACATGTATAAACGAAATAATTTGCTTATGGTATGTTTTATATTAGATCCATTTAAGTCTATTAATAAATATTGTATTATTAACCAAACATATTGATAGATATCGGTATCTATATAATAAAAAATAGAGAATGGCTTGATATTTAACAAAATATTTTTATGGAAGTTATATACTTAGACATTACTGTTTTTGGTAAGTACTGGTTATTATTTTGTTAACTATTACTCTTAAATATACACTATGATAAAAGTACAATACAAATATAATAATAATAATTTCAATTTCAATTTCCTTTATTCTAGTGCTGGCCAACATTCGTAAGACCTATAACAGGCCAGTCATAATAATAATAATGATAATAATCTAAATTCATTACCGAATTTTAAAATATGTTTTTAAAAAACTAAACATTTTAAAGAATCAGAATCAGCCTCATTTATGTTATACTCATCACATGTGTACGTTATATGAACGTGATTCTTACACATAAATTGCATGCATGTTAGCGTATAACCTAAACAGGATGTGGTGTTAAATAATAAATAATAATATTGCAAGCATGTTCCACATTTTAATGTGGTGCCAACATCTTTTGATCGCCCACATAACACACACCTTCCTCATTTCTTTCTGGCTAACTTTTCACCATTACCTTCACGCTTCATATTACTTACATACTTTCTGAGAAAGGCTGATAATTCAATTGGGAGTGCCTTGATTATAGCTCTTTCTTCAAGGTGAGTCTTCATCATAGTCAAAGTTAGCTTTTTCATAAATATTCTTCTAGCTGTAAAATTTTAAGATGTTGAAGAGTATAAAATTTGAACATAGATGTCAGCTATATTTATCATTGAATAAAATACTCTAAAAGGCCATCACCGTGTAAAACGTACAAAATCGTATACACTACACATTTGATCCACTGTATCTATCTGAACAAAGTTTATTCTCTTTGAATATAAGAAGGTACATTTGAATATAGTATACATTTGTTTTGTATTAAACTTGTTCACCAAGGGAAATTATCGACGTCAAATCCAAATTGTAGTAGTAACTTTAAATTACAATCCAAAGATAGTTCTAAAGACTGTAGTTATGATAAGAACATGGAGGGATCAAGGTCTACTGTTTATAGAACTTATAGTTATATACCAAACCAATATTTAAACTAAATATATCTTATTTATCATTATTAGGGTTCCAGAGCTAGTTAGAGAGGGATGAAGCTGTGGAAATCATATTTTGAGAGAATGTTAAACCTTGAATGGGAAGGGTTGGTATGGGAGTAAGAAAAGGAGAAGGAAATGAACAGAGAGATGGAGGAAGAAGTAGTGGACTTAACCTGGAAGGAGGTAGAAGAGGCCTTGGAAAGGTTGACAAAGGGAAAGGCACCAGGAGTGGACGAACTCACGGTAGAAATGATAACATTAGCAGGAGAAATGGGTCTACATTGGTGGTATAGTGTAGCAAGGGCAGTGTGGAGGAAGAAGAAAGTACCATAGTATTGGACAAAATGTATGATATTATCAATATTCAAGAAAGGGTATTATAGGAAGGGGTGATAAAATTATAGAGGCATAATACTGATGTGTCCATGCACAAAAATGTATAAAAAGTATCTGTAAACGATAACGAGGGAAAGCATAGAGGGAAGATGGAGAAAGGAGTAACATGGGTTCAGAGAGAAGTTGATTGTAGATATAAGATTTGAAATTTTACAGTTGATGGAAAAGAATTATTAGTTTTGAAAGGATCTGGTAATGGCATTTATGGGTATAAGGAGGTTAGAATTAAAATAAAAGTACAAACATTTGTTTGTGCAGAAGATAGAAAAGAAAAACCAAAGTGAAAGCCACACTTTGTTCTAGGTGATAGCTTAGTTAAAAAAAAATTGAAATATCTTTAAAAAAATTAACGAGTTAGAAAAAGGTGGCCAAAGTTGGCTAAAATTGTATTTCAATTAAACATAATTTACGCACTGTACGCCTACTTCACTTTATAAATAGGCCCTATTGTTAACTTTTTTTGGACACCCTACTGACAAGAACATTGTATTCTATGATCTAAAAAAAGAAAAAATTCTGAATTAAATAAAACTCTCTAAACCATGTTTCCATTTAAAATCATTAATTTATTATTATAATATGATTATAACCCATCCAAGTCTTTTCTTTTTTTATTGATACGTTCAGAACCCAGGTTATTAATGGATTAAAATGATTGGGTAGATGAGGAAGGTAGCTAAAAGGAAGTGAACCCACATTTGCATGGAGTAACGATGGGAAAACCAGAGTGATAAATCACTTGTGGAAAACTGTTATAGGTGTATACATACATTTAACAGGAAACCCATCTTCAGTTCACGCAAATGAGATTCGAACCTCGACTTCCCCATCAAGGTGATCAAACCAACGGCAAGCAACGGCTGTGGGCAACTAAACTTTGTAAACTGATGTTTATTTTGTCTCGGTGCCTCAGAGTGAAAATATTTTAATCGTCAAAAATTCGAAATCGAGATTTTGATAAATGTCTACGTTTCATAACCCCCTGAAACAAAAAAAAGTTGTTTCCACAATGCCACCTGTCTGTCTTTTGGTACCTTGGTTTGGGCTAGAACTGAAACCATTTTACTGTTAGGGCTAAAACTTTGTATCTGGGGTTTACCTAAGCCCCCCACACCCCTTCAGGAGTGTAATTTGATATCTAAACACTGTTTATCATTATAAACAATATTGACATTTTCATCATTTCTCCTAAACTATTTGAGACTCTCATTTTAAAGTTGTAGTACTATTAAATGTAAACATCTTTTATTTGCAATATATATTTTATAAAACCATTAAGTTTTGATATATATATATATATATATATATATATATATACACACACTTTATAATCAGGGGTGTAGAGGAGGGGGAACGCCGTTCTGGCACTGCTTTTCGTGGAAAAATATTCAAAATATTTGTTTTTAGTAAAGTTTTAAACTTTGCCTTTCCTAGTTAACTAATTGATTTTTATCAATATTATGTTAAAACTTTTTTCATGCTATTAATCAATAAATTCTGAAGAAATTTACAGTGTACCTTATGTGAATTCCTGGAATTTTAGGGGAAGTGCATTAAGTAAGTTTCTGCCTTAGCAATCAATAAAATATGCTCCAAATAGCTTCTAGAGTCACTTTGGTTTTTTGAAATTCTTTCGCCTACGGTGGTTGGGAGTCTCGAAACCCCACTTCAACTTTGGGGTTGCTACGACCTTGCATTCCGTCACTGCTAAATTTATGATTACACCACTGTTTTTAATAAAGGTTTTTGAAAAAGAATTTGATACTTATGCTCTTTGGTTGACAAAGTTGTTTCTCTTTTCTAATTCTTTCTGTAACAGTGTTAGTAGTTCCTAATGCCATAGTCCTGGATAGCCCAAGGTAAAGTTCACGACCGGGCGGTATACTTTTTGGCACCTCTCTAAGTAACCAGTGGATAATATAGTCCACTCACCATAGGAGTGTAGGTAACTAACAGCTAGCAAAAGTTATCAGATCAGATTTCATGTATCCATTTTCCAAACCATATGATCGCTAATCACCATAATATTTTGATTTATTGTCACTTTTCTCAGTCAAAACTTTCACAAAAAATATTTTATTTTTAATTTGGTTTTTCTTTTGGCAGTTCTTACGTCTTCTGCTAGCTGCCATCTACCACATTTCTCATGGTGATTATACTCTTGGAAAATATAAAAATAATCCCCAAACATAACTCCAAACCTAACGAAGCCTGAGTGTGATTGGAAAATAATTGAAGGGGGGAACTCCACAAATATATGCCAAATATTTCACTTCAAGATTGTACAAAAACTGTTAGGATTACAAATAAAACTATAAGAACCTGTTTTGTAGACAATGTCATCCTCTATTTTTTATTATAAGCTCAACAAACACTTTGACATTATAAACAGTTTATATTATAATTGCATAAAAAAAGCTTTAGGGCGCCATTATTTCAAGCTGGTAATTGTAAAATAACTTTTTAAGAGTGGCATTAGATTCTATTTTACTCACCACAAAATTATTCTATATGTAAAACTTCATGTTAATATCTACAATTGAACGTTTGTTAAGCTTAGAAACTCCACTATCACACCCTGTCTACATTAGGTTTGGAGTTGTTAAGGGTGGAAACTATTTTGATATCGCGCCCAGGTTACGTTAGGTTTGGAGGTTTGCGGACTATTTTCATATCACGCCCAGGCTACGTCAGGTTTGAAGTTATGTTTGGGGATTATTTTAATTTCACGCCCAGGCTGTGTTAGGTTTGAAGTTGTTAAATTTGAGACTTAGTTTCATATCCCGCCCAGGCTATGTTAGGTCATGTCTAGCTCTGTTTGGTGCCCCGGGCAGCCGCCCGGTTTGCACAGCCCTTAAGCCACCCCTGCACAGAGTAAGTAACAATGTATAAACAGGGTAGGCACCATTATATCACATATCCATTACATCACATTTTGGGAACAAATACATTGCAGGTCCATCACGTCACATTTCCCCCACCCCTTTACACACAGCAAACCCTACTTTGACCTACAACTAATAGGATTGAAGGGGTGTATATATACAATTACATCGCATGTCCATTACATCGCATTTTGGGAACAAATACATTTTATGTCCATCACGTCCCATTCCCCCCACCCCTTTACACACAACAAACCCTACTCTGGACATACAACTAGAGATGACTTGTTGCAAGGATAGTGTGCCTGACTCTCCCCTCTAAAGCCTTCCTTATATAGTAACAGATCACGTTGGCCAACATTAACCTGACAACTTGTGTTACAATACAAATGCACTCCCAATTTGTAGGGGGTGTTGGGAGGGCTGGTCACGTTGTGCTGGGTTGTGTTGGATCATTTGTTGGAGATAATAAACGACCAACCCAACATGTTGGCCAAATTGGAAGGTTTTTTGCATGCGCTATCGAGTTGAATGAGTCTCTTAACCTTGATGAAGCAAGTGTTTTATTTTCAGATTAATTTAACTTTTAAAATTGGATCTTGCATAATTTTGTGATCATGGAATGGAACAAGGCTAACACAGTTAAACTAATTGATTAATATCAAAAGTATTACATTCTTTGTGATGTTACATGTCTACAAAGGTGATCAACTAAACTTTGCAAATGTAGGTCATTCATTATTCCCATGTACACACCTTTAATTCAACGTTTAGCTAAAAAAAAACTTCAAACACCCTACCGTTTCTTACATTTTGGTTTTTCTGCAAGAGTACACTTCCTGCCAACACACATACATCGTCATCCATGGCTAGAAATGTGTATACTGATTAAAAAAATGGCGGAAGACCCAAGATGTTGGTCCAATAAGTTGGTGACAATAAAATCAGCTGACTTTTACCCATGTCTTGTCTCCCATCTTGTTGGCTCCAACTTGTTGAATATTAAATGAGGCTTCACTCTCACTATGAAGGTAGTTTTGGTTGAAAGGATTATGTGCCTGACTCCCTTTGTTACCAAAGTTGATTACAAGAATTGTGTACTCGGCTCATCTTGAAGTTAAGTAGTTAGTTGGATTTAAAAATTATATTTCTGTTCCAGACAGGGAAAAAGTTAGCATATATACTCTTATGTATCCATTCGCCAAATCATAATGTGATTTAAAAACCATTATTATATCGAGTTTCTCTCACTTTTCGCAACACAATTTTCACAAGAAACAATTTGTTTTTGATTATGTTAACATTTTCTTATAGCCCTCAAGTAATATTTAACACAAGCAGGCGCATGGGGTACTTTATACCCCACTTTATTCTTATGGTTCTATTGATACATGCATGAACGAAATAATTTCTTTTATAGTATGTTTTATTTTAATTAGATCCATTTGAGCTTATTATATACATATTGTGTTAATAACCAAATATATTGATAGATATCGGTATTTATATAATAAAAAATAGGCAAATGCTTGACATTTAGCAAAACATTTTTATGCAAGTTACATACTTAGCCATTACTGTTTTTTGTAAATACTGGTTATTATTTTGCTAGTTTGGCTAGCTCTTACAGCTATAATGTGATTAAAAGTATAATACAAATATAATTATAATAATCATTATAATCTAAAATGATTACTAAATTTAAAAATCTAAACATTTTTAAGAATCAGAATCAGCCTCATTTATGTTTGTTACACTCATCACATGTGTACGTTATATGAACATGATTCTTACATGTAAATTGTTTGCATGTTTCACATTTTATTGTGGTGCCAACATCTTTTGATCAACCACATAACACACACCTTCTTCGTTTCTTTCTAGCTAACTTTTCACCATCATCTTCATGCTTCATAGTACTTACATATCTTTTGAGAAAGGCTGATAATTCATTTGGGAGCGACTTGATTTTAGCTCTTTATTCAAGGTGAGGCTTCATCATAGTCTAGCCTTTTCAAAAATATTCTTCTGGCTGTAAAATTTTGAGATGTTGAAGAGAATAAAATTTGTGCATTGATGCCATAAAGTTTAGGAGCTATGCCTTTAGGTCTTATAAAATTAGGTCCAGTGAAGTTAGGTCTTGTGCCTTTAGGTCCACTGCCTGCTTGAACAGTTAAGGATTTTTAAATTAATATATGAACAATTAATTTTAGGTCCAGTGCTTTTAGGTCCAGTGCCTTTAGGTCTAGTAAAGTTAGGAGATATAAAATTAGGTGCTGTGAAGTTATGTCTTATAAAGTTAGGTCTTATGGGGTTTAGTTCTTATAGCATTTTGGTCTTATAAAGCTAGGTGTAATAAATTATAACTTCCATCTCATTACGAATATTCAATCCCATCATGGCCATCAAATAAACAACATTAAAATAATTCATCACCTCCTAGATTTTAGAACCAATGACCTTGCCTTGAGGGCTATAGAACCTGGGGTTTTGGGTGCATATCAGGACCTGCATAGGCTGCGTACAAGGGGGTGGGGGGTAGAGCCATTTTGATTTTCCATATCACGCTATAAGGTTAGATATAACTTTAATTATATTTTAATAAGTTTCTAGTTCTATTTTAAACCCAAGCCACCATCTATAAACTGTTGTGAGGATTAAAGGATGAGGATATGGAGCCAGGGGTTAGAGGAAAGGGGGTGGAAAGCCTGTCGAGATTTGCACTGGTTGGGAGAGAGGGCGTCAGTATGAGGAGTTATTGATATGGGCTTGAGTTACTAGGAGCAAAAGGGCACCAGGGATTTACCACTATGGGTTCGAGTTGTTGGGAGTACCAGAGTGTCGTGTTCGTGGGGCGTCCAGACGTTGAGGGTAAATTACTGTTATGTGGTACAGGTGTTGGGGGCATCGGGACGTCGTGTTGGAGGGAGTGTCAGAGCGTCAAGCGACTGTTGGGCTCTGGAGTTCGGGAGGGGGGCAAAACCTGTAAAAAATAACGTTAATAGTATCAAAAAGGGAATTTTGCATCAAAAGTTGGTGTCAGGGAGAGAAAGGTAAGTCAAAGGGAAGAAATATCATAACCTTAAGAGGAAACGTTGGTGATTTACCACTTTAAGGTTAGGGTGTTAAGTATTTGGTGTAAATGAGGTATTCAGAATATGTAAAGTGCATCAGCATTGCCTAGAGAGATAATGAAAAATCGTTGCTGGGCATAGGGAATTTGTCATCATGAGGTCGCGTTGATGGGCTTTGGGGATCTGGCTGGCTCCACTTCTGCTTATAAGGTATAGGAGTGGTGATCTTTGATTTTGGTGGTGGCCATCTTGAATTTTCATATCACGTTGTAAGGTATAAGGCGGTCCTTTTGGATTTTCATATAAAGTTGTAAGGTTTTTTGGCGGCCATCTCGAATTTCCGTATTGCGTTGTAAGGTATAGGGCGGTCCTTTTGGATTTTCATATAAAGTTGTAAGGTTTATTAGGTCTTGGATTTTCACATAACTTTTAAGGTATTTTGGTGGCAATTTTGAATTTTATAAAGCGATTAATTAGGGTAGTTAATTAATCAATGCAATTAATGAGGGACTAAGAGGTGGGGTAGTCGCAACGCCAGGCGGATGGGGTCCCATCGATGTTCACCATTTTAATCAAAATTTCCCCCCAGAAGTATCTGAATCTCCCTACTTTAGCATGAAGAGCTAATTCAAGAGAAAGTATTCCAGCATATCCATGGAGAAAGGATAAAAAATCCTTTCCAGTAAATTGGGTGATTCTAACCGGGACTTGAACCCAAATCTTCGTCACAGGTAGGCCAAATGATACTGACTTCTTAGCCAGTTTTCCTCCTTCCTCAGCCCCCCGAAAAACGTTTAAGTGGACGGCCAGACTGGGCAAGCGAGCGACTAAAATATAAAATAGAACACATTAGTTGTAATGAGAGGTGGCCACACTGGGCGAGCGAGCGACTATAATATAAAATAGAACACATTGGTTGTAATGAGAGGTGGCCAGACTGGAGCACGCGAGCGAGTGAGCGCGCACGCTTGACCCAGTACAGTCTAGTTTACAGGCGCTAGCCAATATTATTGTGTGTTGGTTCATTGAATGCTAGGAAAACTTCTCATTTTGACATTTTTATTACTATCAATAGGTTTAGCACACTTGCTACTAACGGCCTATATTAATTGGTAAGATCATAAACCAAAACCTATATGTATATGTATAAGTACCCGTTCGAGCTATAATACATTAGGTTTATTACATGTAGAGATAAGGAAAGAATAGTTTTATATGTAATGTACGCGAATTTGCATGTAAATGGTAAATGTAGTGGTAAATCATCAGAAAAAATTATCCCGAGTAAAACAGTTTGAAGTTTGAACCCCAACCTCTCTGCCACTGACAAAATAGACTAAATGAGCTTGATATTCAGATCTTGGTCTATGTCCACTGAGACGGCTTTGTTTGCAATGACGGGGCAACATAAGTTAAGTTTTAGGGAAAATGTACATGCATTTGTATTGAGGGAGAGCTGGAAAACATTTCTAAAAAAACTGTGCACCCGGTCTGGATTATAGCCCAACCTCCTCATAAGTAGTGTGAGATTTTGCTAATGTGGTATAGGCCCTATAATTATTAGTTGAATTACTTTTTAAATGATATTTATTTAATTCCATAGAGCCTGGCTTGCCTGGTTCTGCAACTACTCGGGTCCTACTAGAACATTTAAAATTATATAATTCTGAAGTTGACACACATCTCAAGTTAATATTACACATGTCATTATCATTATTAAATTCTATGATCTCATCAATTCAGTTCAGTGGATTTTAAGCATATTAACTCTGTGTGATACATTTAAGACTTGGAATAGCGGGATATTATTATATTTTAGCAAAAAAATTAGAAAGCTACCAATTTCGATTTCCGGTTTTTCATATTTGTAAACTAGACACACACACACACACACAAAAAAATGAATAAAATGATCCCTCACACGTCTTAACCGCAGAAATGGTACCTTTTTTTCACTTAGCTGATAGACTATTAAGGCTGTTTAGAATTTATATCCCTTTGAATCTTAATTTAATTTTATATTAGTAATCTTTTAGCTTTTAATATCATTTCTATTATTAGTTTTGTTTTCAAAATTAGTTATTTTAAATTAGAAAATAATTATTGATAATATTTTAAGTCGGTTAAGGAAAGACAAGCTGTTACATCTACTCTAGATTAAATAAAGACATACAACTAGATTAAAAAAATTGCTTCAGAATTAAGAATGATGATTTGTCTAATACTCCACTTATTTACAAACCTAGACATTAGAAATATTTATTTATAAAATTTGGCACACATTTTACAAAACATTTTCTTTCGAAATCATATTTTGTTCAAAGTCTTAAAACCGGAGAAAATAAGCTTTTTAAGAAATCGCGGAATCCTGCCTGTCAGAGATTTTCGTCTTATTTTTCGTTCGAACTATCAAAATAAAATTTCACTATTTTAAAGTGACTAAGAAAGTAAGAATTTAGGGGAAATGTTCCCACATTTGCTTGAAAAGAGAGTGAGGAATCATAGGAAAAATACCTCGGTACGTTCGGCCGAGATTATAATCCCAACTTCCTTGTCAGCGGCAAACTAGATTAGTTGAGCTTGACTTTATTCCACATTCCAAGCATTTTGGCCGTGTTTATTAAAAACTTTATATCTTAAGGTATGTTTTATATGACGAGAGAGATACACCCAGCAGGATTTGAACTACGACCTTCCCCTCCTTAGAAAACTAGACAAGACAAGACTCACGCCTTTGTTTGTGTTCCTATCAGCGTGTTAAAAAGAATGTTGTTTTAGGACTTATGCCGGCATGCCATACAAATTTAGGTCTTTTGAATTTAGGCCTTGTGCTTGTTGGCTTGTGAGATTAGGTCTTATAAAATTAGGTCCAGTGAAGTTAGGTCTTGTGAATTTAGTTCTTATAAAATTAAGTCTTGTGCCTTTAGGTCCATTGCCTGTTTGAACAGTTAAGGATATTTTAAAGTAATTTATGAAAAATTTAATTTTAGGTCCAGTGCTTTTAGGTCCAGTGCCTTTAGGTCTAGTAAAGTTAGGAGCTATAAAATTAGGTGTTATAAAGTTAGATCTTATAAAGTTAGGGGTTATGAAGTTAAGAAATTTATTTTAGGAGTTGTGACTTTAGGTGTTATAATTTTAGGTCCACTGCCGCATGTCTATACGTGCAACATCGTATACACTACACATTTGATCCACTGTATCTATTCCTCCCTTTGACTTGTTGTAATCCATTATTATATCTGGATTTTTTGTTGTCCTCATTGATATTTGGTGAATCATGCATTGTAGATAATAAAATGACAGTCTTGTTTTTCTTGGGCTCATAATATGTGATCGTCAAGTTTTTCTTAAATCCAAATATGGACAAACCCACTTCTCGATTTTTATTTGCCTGAAATTTATAGGGAATCACTCTTTTGTCTTTTCTGAGAGTACCAACACAAGTTAATTTCTTTTCCAAAAGAGATTTTGCCAAGGGATAGCTGGTATACCAGTTATCCACTGTAAGATTTCGATTTGATCCTTCAATATCTGAAAACCAATCTATTCACAATGTCAATTGGCTTATTTGACATTATATATGGGCCTTCTTCTTGCTTACCACAATATACTTCTAAATTATGAACAAAAAATGTATTTGAGTCACAAATTGCTAAAATTTTGATCCCGTATTTTGCAAGTTTATTTGGAATATATTGAACAAAACTGCAGCGCCCCCAAAATACCTCCAGCTCTCATCTATTGTGACATGAATACCCATATTATACGTGTTCTTACAATTAAGTACAAATGCATCCAAAAATAATCTCACAGCAGCTAGCTTATCTATTTTTCTTCGGTCATTTCTTGTGTGCTTATTGTCAAATCGTAGAGAACGAAGCAAGAATAAAATTCGCTTGTAGCTCATACAAGCTCTTAGAATCTGTATTCTGGTTCCATCTGAAGCCCATAATTCTTTGACATTAGTGTGATGTCCTTTTTTGATTCCAATAAGGTAAATACACCCCAATAATGTCATCATCTCAACTCTTGACATTTCTTTTCCGTCCCTGGCCCTAGAATATGGTGCTGTCAATATTCTTTTTCCAATATGCATATTTGTAAATTTTACAATGTCATCTAACACAACCATATCAATAATTTTATGATATGCCGATATTTAATCTTTTATATACCTTGCAGGTGACCTGGCGGTCTAGGGGTAAGGTGTCAGACTTCTGTGCTGGCGGCCGGGGTTCAATCCTCGGTCCCAGCACAGATTTATACTCACAATCACCCTACCATTACACATTAGCATAAGTGTGTATAACCCGAATGGGTAGTAAGACGTGGTGCTAATAATAATAATAATATATCCCTTGCAATAAGTTTGGGACCACGAGATACTTTGACCATGCTTTTTCTATGAATTTTTCCTTTCTTTGAAAAGTCAGTTTTTCTACATATACATTCTCTATCTTTTCCGGTAAAATAATCTTCATTAGTTGTAGTTCTACCATCTTCAACTGAAGAAACACAATCTTTTTCAGACTCACTATTATGGTCACTTTGAATTAAAATTTCCTCATCTTCATCAGAATCAGCGCTAATCAATATATTCTTCGTCATCTGACAACTCTTGCAATATTTTGACGATTTCTTTGGGAGACATCATTCTAAACAAGTAAGAACCTATTTTAATTTTTATATTTATTAGATTTTTTTCATTTCTAAAACCAATTGGTTATAACAGACTAGTAAATAAATATGGAATTATTTTTAGAACAAAACAAGATGTAAATTCAATAATTGTGTATTTTATAACCTTGAAAGGACTCGAACACAAGATTGTTAGCTCTATTTGACTTGAGCGGGCGTGTGGGGTATGCAATACCCCAGTAATACACTTTTTCAAATAAATTCAATTTTAAGACACACTAATTGATTTCACTGAACACTAACCATACCGACCTAGAGTCAAGGTCACATTGAAAGAATAATGCAACACGTTTGTCAGGTGCCTGACAGTGCTACCACACACTAAAAATAAAAAATGGGGTACTTTATACTCCAGCGCGCCTGCTCGAGGGTTAACAGTTTTTACAACCGTCTGATAGCTATCACTTACCTCCACTGTTTCTATTACTAAATAGTGTTTTTAAGTGGTCAAAGTTCGACGCCACAAAGTTATTAATTAGCGGCTATTTATCCAATAAAAATTTATAAAAACATGAGAGCAAAGGACACGAGACGGCTACTGGTTGCACCTGTGGGTCACCATATTGTGAAAAGATATTTTATCAGTCACTGTCAGAGCTTTCATAAATTAGTATTGTTGAAAAAAAATCGGCGTTGGAAATTTATCGCCCAGCTCTACTTCAGAGTTTTACTTCACAGTGTGTGGTTCGATAAGTGTAATTTTCTCTGTCTTCCTTATACATTTGCTAGAAATATATAAGTAAACAAGATAGTGGCAAGGTAGGTAATTAAATGCTAATTATTGTTTATCAAATCATGTTAGGCTAAGAGATTTGTAAGTTACTTTGATCAAGAATTTTTATAACTAACCGATATCACAAATCAAATTAAATATAGTTTTCATTATTTGGCATCTTGTTATGTTAAGAAGATTTCCATAACTGCTTTACCAGCGTAAATTGTTATATTTTAAAAAGTTTACTCAAACCAAGGGAAAAAAAACTTTTCACTTAGTATTTTTTTTTTTATATTTCTAAATTAGGCCAGGCACCAGGGCAAAAAAGGTACCTAAATGAGAAAAAATCCTAGAATGTTGCAAATAGTATTGATCGCTTTATTTTGAGGGTCTAATCAACAAACTTTTTTCCCCCTCGTTCTAGGTCTGCGTTTTAACAACATTGTGTAAACAACGCTAAAATTAGGTTTTCTTTCAATATCTCAAGCTAGTTTAGTAGTAAATATATATATATTATTATTATTATTATTTGTAAACAAAATCTATTTTTTTTTTTATAAAAAAACTTGATAGTGCATGGGCAAACCTCCCAACTCTGCCAACGTGTTGGGTTGGTCGTTTATAATCTCCAACAAATGATCCAATGAAACCCAACTCAACTTGTTGTCTCTGACCGGCTTTCCCAACACCAACATGTTGGCCAACATCCCCAACAAGTTGGGAGTGCGTTAATATTNAGTGCATGGGCAAACCTCCCAACTCTGCCAACGTGTTGGGTTGGTCGTTTATAATCTCCAACAAATGATCCAATGAAACCCAACTCAACTTGTTGTCTCTGACCGGCTTTCCCAACACCAACATGTTGGCCAACATCCCCAACAAGTTGGGAGTGCGTTAATATTGTAACACAACTTGTCGGGATTGTGTTGGACAAAATGTTGTGTTACAATATAAGCGAGGTTTTAGAGGGGAGAGTCAGGCACACTATCTTTGTAACTATCTTTATATACAAAGTGAGTGTTAGAGGGGAGAGTCAGGCACACTATCCTTGCAACAAGTCCTTTCTAGTGGTACATCAGAGTAGGGTTAGCTGTGTATAGAAAGGTGGGGGAAACACGATGTGATGGAACTGCAATGTATTTGTTCCCAAAACGTGATGTAATGGACATGTGATGTAATGGTATATATACACCCCTTCAATCCTATTGGTTGTATGTCAGAGTAGGGTTAGCTGTGTATAGAAAGGTGTGACAAATGCGACGTGATGGACCTGCAATGTAATTTTATACACTCGTTTAGACCTATTAATTCATTTCACAAATCATAAAGAGTTTTTAGCAAATCGTCACTCGAGAATGCAAGTGTTCTATCTCAAAAATTGTTAAATTTGAAATATTTGGTCTTTACGTTTATTTAAAATGCATAAGATTCACCTGCAGTGGAATTGAGACTACTGTATAATTACTTAAAAAGATACAAACTCGAGTTGTCTTCTAGTAACATTGGTTTTAAACATAAGGTCAAACTTCAATGCTCTTTTACACAAAAGTGAAAAATTGGACATAGAACACTTGCATTCTCGGGTGATGAAATGTCTATTTCAAGATAAAAGCAAACGAAAGTCTGTGTGCTGCACCATACCATTTATTTTTTATTGCTGAAATACAAAATTGCCTTTACCTCTATGTAAGTAGGTGTGTGGACTTATAATTTCTAAGACACTTTTATTATTATTGTTATTATTATTATTACTACAAAGAAAACCTCATTGTAGCAGGTGACACAAACATTAACATAAAAGAAAAATATAACCCAGTCCATACTAGATATGAAACTATGATGTCAGAAAAGGGACTAAAAAATTTAATAAGTTTACTCGAGAATAAGTTTCTAAAAACAATTTAGTTGGATCAGTTATTGACCACCTATTTGTAGGTATACTATGCTGTAATACTAGGAATAATTAATATAAAATATCAGATCACTACCCTGCAGCGATGAAAATAATGTATAAAAATAAACCAAATAAATGCTCACTGTCTCCCGCGAACAACATACTTAAAATAGATAGAAAGTCTGCACTAAGCAAACTTAGAGCATTAGATTGGGGAAACCTGACTAAAACCTTGCAAGATTTAACACAAAATATGACTAAATAATTTTGACTTTTAAGGAAATATATAATACAACAAATTGGCCAATCTCAAAACAAAATACAACAAACACAATTTGGATTAATGTCTACCTTTTAGGAAAAACTAAAATCGGAGATAAACTCTATCGTCAATGGAAGTCAAATCCTACCAATATAATTTATGAGCAGGAATATAAAAAGAGATGAAAAAAGTAAAAAGAGCTATAAACAAAGCAAAAATTGAACACCATAGGAAACTATTCTTGGACTTAAAAGGTAACATGAAAAACACGTGGCGTGAAGTAAACAAAGTGATAGGTAAACATAGCACAAATAACCTAAATGGAGAGCTTACGCACACATTAAAAAATACAGATAACTTGAAACATGTGTGTAACAATATCGCATTTTCTTTTGACAATGGAATAATTGAAATATTGGATAGATATGATATAAAACTTATTAATCATTATCAGCACCGCGTCTTAATACCCCTTCGGGTTATACGCACGATATAAAACTACTTACACAAATGGAAGACACAATAGCCAACACTTATGTTCATACCTAAAACTACCTGTATAGAAATTAATAAAATTACCTCTTCAATAAATCAAAACAAATCACCAGGCTATGATAACATTACAATGATTGAAATACGAAAAATAGGACCAAATTTAATTTCGGCACTAGTAAACATAATAAATACCTCAATAGAAACTGGCACATTTCCCAACCAAATGAAATACTCTCTTATTAGACCCATTTACAATGGTGGGAGCCTTTTATACTACAGTAATTACAGGCCCATAGCTAATCTACCAACTTTTGAGAAGATATTAGAAAGAAAATTGGCTAACAAATTGGCCGACTATTTAAATAATTTCAATATAATAAACCCAAGGCAATATGGATTTCAAAAACACAAAAGCGCTAAAAACCTTCTAGAACATTTTTATAATAAAATTAACAAAGCCCTTAACAACAATAAGCATGTTTTGGCCCTATTTATTAACTTCAAAATAGCGTTTGACACGGTTGACATTGATATATTATTGAGATCATTAAAATTATTGGAATTGGTGGACCATACTTAAGATGGTTTAGGGAATATTTCACTAACAGAATTCTCTATGATCAAATTATCACTAAAAAAAGTGAAACTAAAGTGACAAATATAGGGGTACCACAAGGCTCAATACTAGGACCTAATTTATGTCAATACTTTCACAAGACAAGTAAAACATGGACACATATACCTATACACAGACGACACCACAGTACTGACTTTTCAAGAAAACCTCCAAATAGCAGAATACAACCTGCAACAAGATTACAACAAGATACAAATATGGACTCATGATCATCGTCTAGTAATAAATGCAAAGAAAACTAAAGTTATACATATCTGTCCTCCTAAAATGCACCATGCAAGAGTCAATATTACGCATCACAGCTATAATTGTATGCACAACTGGACACAAACATGTTGTGACTGTATCGAAAAACTGGATGCAAAAGACCATCATCCTTTCCTTGGAATTATAATTGACAAACATCATAAATGGGACAGGCACATACAAAAACTTGAGAACAAACTAAAAGTATAGACATATGTTTTTTAGCATCTTAGAATGTACTTGGATATCAAAACAATAGTAATAATATATAAATCATTAGTACAATCAATAATATCTAATGGCATATCCATCTGGGGAAGAACGACAGAATGTTACACACTCAAAATTTCGTGTTTACAAGAAACGATCCAGAAAATTATATTTGGTAGTTAACAAAAATTCTAACAAACAGACATACATTCAACATAAAATTCTACTTCTTAACCAATTATATGAGTACGAGTATCTCTTTATAGGAAATTACCATTCCAATAAATACAAGCAATTAAAAACCCATTCCATTAACACCCGCTCAATTGCTAACAAAGAAGTGTATACAATCGGCAAATACTCTAATTATTATGGTACACAGGAACTGAGATGTACCATCCCCAAATTGTTTAATTTGCTACCACCAACACTCCAAGAAATCCCTGAAATAAATATAGCGAAAAATAAAATTAAAGACTGGATACTTCAAGGCATGCTTCAAACAACTATGTAAATATTTTTAGGGGAAATGTTATGATATGCGTAGACCATTTAATTTTTAAATTGTTTTATTATTATAATTTTTACTATTTTTTAAATATTTATTTAACTGCAAGATCTGAAGATGTACTCTTAGGTACTTCGGGATTGTATCAAAAAGTCAATTATGTAATTTTTCTTTTAAATCCTAAATAAACAATGATTGATTGATTATTATTATTATTATTATTATTATTATTATTATTATTATTGGAGTTTACCACCATATCGACACAACTAGAGGTCATGTAACATCATTAAAAATCATTCTACTCATGTTAATGTGTACAAGCAGATCCATAGTTTATGAACCCCTTTTTTAAAATACTTGTGTGTGTGTGTGTGTATGTGTATGTGTGTGTTTTTCTCTAAAAAAAAGATGTCTTAAACTAAAATAATATGAATATTTTCAGGAAATATAAATAATAGCTATGCCACACATGCCCACCCTCCCCTAAGTAAACTCCTGGTTGCGCCACTAAATTTACTATCTTCAAAATTAATTCTGCTATAAGTGGGAAAAGGTCTTGTTCGTCTATAAATCATGAATAAAACTATTTAGAGAACTCATTTTCACCTCTCTCTTCTTACAAAACCAATGTTATACAAATAGGTTTTATATAACTAAGGAAACACTGTTCATGCAAATTATTTATAAGGTAAACAGAATCAAGCCTACTCTATAAAAAAACTTCTAACATAGGGCCTAGGCCTACATCATTCAATACATCACCGGGAATATTTTCAATAACTCAGGTTTGGAGGTAATAGTAGTAATAAAGTGAAAGACAATTAGGGTTTTAAGGATATAAATGGGCAGATAAAAGGGTGAGTAGCAGAGGGGAAGCAGAGGGAAATTGATGGCAAGATAGTGAATGCCAAAAAGGGGTTGGGGAGGAGAGGGATAGGTGCTTCCGAATACAGAGCAATCTACCAGGAAGCTTCTGAACTTTTTTAACAGCTTAGACATTATTTTATTTGGACATATCAAATTTTGTAAAAATTATGTATTATAAATATTCGTAGTGTATGATAGAACATTATCTTATTCTCTATAATAATATGATAACTTCAAAACTATATTCTTGTATTTCATGTTTTATTGAATTTTAATTTAATTGAAATTGCCTCTTATTGTAAAAAAGTAAATATTAGCTTGTGACTTTTTCATTAATATAGTTAATTTTAAATCTACAATTTTAATATAATTTGAAAAAAAACATGTTACTATGTATAGTTTTTGAAAAATAGGCTCTACAACTTTATCGTTCTTATATAGTAAGTGTTGATCCGAATCTTAACTACTTACCGGGAATAAAAGGCTACCCTTGTCACTCGGTCTGCAACCTCATTGTAGATAGAATTGAACCTTCCTTAACAAGATTAAGGGGAATACAAGAGGTCCAAATATAACAAAAATATAACGGGGCAAAAAAATGGCAATAGGAGTGAGTGCTTGGAGTTCTTTGCTTTGATTGTCTATAGACAAACATTCAAAACTCAGACCCTGCAACTCCCACCCCGTTGCGGAGTTCAATAAGAGAACGGTCTATCTCCAAAGATAGTTAAAAGAATGAAGAATAATCTCTAAAAAAGATATACCAAAATAAAGACTCAATCATTAACACAACATAAAATAAAATACCTAGGATATGGTGGATTAAAGTTATGAATAAGAATAGGAAATGTTTTCAAGTTGGTATTTATTTAACAGGCAGTCAATCTTTTGAGAAAATATATAATTAATATAATGTGACAAAATTGACATTTATGAAATATTTGAGACATCATTAGCGTATGTAAGCAAAATATATATGTATTTATTTAGGGAAAACCAGCATGGTTTATATTATTAAACAAATTTTAATATCTTAGTAATATCGCCATTATCATAAACTATCCCAATACTGTCAAATGGCATTGATCACATAAAAAACAATATCTAGAAAATTAGTTAAGAGTTCATGTGTTACAAGAAAATAGATCATCAAAAGGTTGTCTTAGTTGGATAATTATACAAAATATTTCTCCCAAACATTTAGAGTATAGACCTATTCAACAAATTAACTAGCCACATAATATTTACCTTGAATTCTACCCAAATATTTACTTTCCTTCTTTTTTTTATTTAACAATTATACCATTTTGTCATTACAACAACAAATTGCAAAAGTTAACGTTGAGACATCATGGATAAAAGAACTATCATTTAATTTTGTAAGCCTTACTGAACCCATGAACATATTTAAATTTAAGAGACCTAATAATACAATATTTATGAGATTCAAGATCAACTCTTTTGTCAATGGTAACATATCGTAAACATCCTAAAGTTTATAGTCGATTTTTTTTTTATTATCGAAGAACAAAAAAAGGATCAATCATCGATATAAATGTCTCGATCGTGCAACTAATCGACTTAGAAGTGAAGTCGGGCGTATTTTCAATTATTATAAATTTAAGATTAAATTACCGAAAAAGAATTTTGAATAAGAAGTTTACATGATATAAATAAGGAATATTAATTAAGGCAAAAGGAAATTTTGACCTTACATGTTGTATTACTCGAAGCTAGAGCTTCTCCTGCTCCCAATCCGATCACGTCCAAGAAGTGCCGTCTGATCGCTCAGACGCCACTATATATTCAACGCAACTCAGAAAAAGAACAACAAAAAAAAGGGGGAGGGGACACAGATGGAATATTCGGGAATTACACATGCACATGAGAAAATACATTGAGAAGGTTCTTTTCAGTCCAAATCTCCTCCTAAACTAGGGGTGAGTAGAACATCTTCACAACAAAAGATCTTTGTCACTAAGATCTTTGGCACAAACCTAATACACAATCGAGGTTCAGTATTACATCCAATGTGCGGCTGAGTAGGTGTGTTTTGATAGTAACTCGCGTTAGTGTTCCCTGTTGACATCAGCTGCAGTATGATGGGGTAAGTTTAATTTCTTTTATTTGTACACTCATGTTGCTGAATGCTACAGAATCAGTGACGCGCTAACATTTAGCTTCAAGTTTAATTAAATATGTTGTGTTTACAAACATTTAAATATTTTCTGCTTTAAGTGATCTTACTTTCAAATAAACTAATTATTATCATTACGACTGCATCATTGATTCTTAGGCTAACAATAGAAACTTAAGAGACCAACCCGATATAAGTGTAACGTAACAATGTGACCTGACAATGAGGGACTTCAAAAATGGCAACCACCAACTCCAAAGTCACGGTAACATTTCACCTTATTTTTTTGATACATTATAAACAGCGCGTTGATATTCAACTGAACTAAACTAGTGATTAGCAGAATATTCAGGTATATATTGATATTCATAGGCTTATCACCAAAATGTTTGATAGATCTAGATTGTGCCTGTGAGTTCTCGTGTGCAGCGTACTCAACTACTAGCGCTCATGTCGTTGATTTCTTTTTTTCTTTGGTGGGTTATTTAATAATTAAACTTTTCATCCTCAATCGATTTTGGCCGGGTTTTGTCTAAAAATCTATTTTTATTTATTCGTTTCTTTTCTCATAAGTTAAGTCTGTATTGCTTTTAATTGTTGTTCCTCACTTTTAGGGGTCCGTAACCTCCCTAGAAATTTTGTAGTGGGGTCTCTGTGGGAATGGGCTTGATGGAGTTGGTGCCTATGACATAGATGTACAATGTTATTTCGTGTTCTTGATATCCAAGGTCCCTGCTCATCAATCCGTTTACTTTCTATTAGTGGAAATGGTTAGTTCTCAGAAGTTCGTACATGTCCAGTGAGACTTGAATTCACATCTCGGATGTTCGGGGTACATTCATTCCTTGAAAGTTCTAGTTTCACATACCAAAGATTATTTCTTATGTGCAGGGGTGCAGCCTAAATTAATTTTTCTAGTCCTTTATACCTCTAACAATATTTGAAGTATCTCAGGAAAGATGCACTGTGGCTATTCATACTGCTTGTTCTGATCCTCTAACATGTTTATGGTAATTTGTTTTGGTTCCTAAACATACATTGTGTGATGTCCGAGAACACTAGTGGTACTCGCAACCCTGCTTAATCCCCTCTCAATATTAATGTTTTATCCTTGATACTTATGAATGGTAATGCCATATATGGGAACAAGCTTCGAAGCATTCTAAGACAAGTCCTTAAGTTAATTCGTTCTATTCCTTTTTCTAACGTCGCTGGTTATAATGCCTTTTTAAATCTTTATGATCAAATTGTTGGTAATAACTTTAGCACAGATGCTAGATAGTTAAGCCTCCTCTATATACTATCTAACAATTTGCGAAATAGAGGCTATTGGGCAAACATGTTGATGGGTTGGTTTGAGGTGTTGCACAACAGTTTGAACAAAACCAACAGGTTTGAATTTATATGTGCAACAGTTTGCAACATGTGTGGGCCTTTTTGTATGCTGTTGCACAACAGCTAGTATGAAGTTCAGCTTTCATAGAGTCCTCTTGGTTGATTTTGTTCTATGGTGGTGTCATTCATTTAAAACGTATTATGGAGAGAATTTTCACTTGCGTACCACGATCTGCTGGGATTTTGAAAGTGATTATTGAAGTGTATAAAGTTTGAAAAACGTGGGCTGATACATATTTGTTGGAGAAATATAAGAAATGCCATATACTCTGCTTCCGTGTTTTATTTTCATCCGAAACATATAAAATAATTATGGCTAAACACGCCACTTCGGACATTCTTTATTCAAATCAACATCAACTGGACTGATGTTTACACTATTATGCTGCACAGTTTACGGGATCACATGCTGTGTATCAGCGTGTTGTGCAACAACTAGTTTTACAATAGGGTTGATTGTGTATGGCCGCTTTATATTATACCAGCGCTAGTCCAGACCAATAATGACGAGGGGAGCAATTGTGCTATTATAGGCTATTTGTCTAGGGCACTGGTTACCAAATGGTGGACCGCGGTCCGCATCCGGACCACAGATACATTTTTAGGGACCCTGAAAAGATAGTGATAAACATAAGAAATTGTGCTATTTCAGTGGTAGGTGGGTAGTAGACATGGAAGACCAGCAATAATAAATAAGTAAAATAACTAAAAGTAAAGAAAATCACGTTTTTGAATTAGCATAGTTCTA
>CABFVX010005912.1:0-25753 GCA_902151425.1 Timema shepardi
GTCTCGGTGGCGTAGTTGGCTTACGCACTAGATTCGTGTTGAGCTAGACTACCCAGGATGAGATCGAGGTATGAGCTGGGGGTGGTTTTCCCTAAATGGTTTTCCACTCTCCCTCCACACAAATCCAGATTCACTTTCTCTAAATTCAACCTTCCCAATTCCTAACCCATTAGCGTAATTAGTACTTGAGCATATAGCCCGAACAAGTAGGAAGACGCGGTGCTAATTAAGTAAGTACTTTAATCCTCACTGTCACTTTCATCTTCAAAATAAATCAAAATTTGTTATGTTTCTTCTTTTATCAGACCTTCATTTTTCAAGTAATCAGCTTCTTCTTTCTTAACATGTGATGTAGCCTGTTGCCAATTCTTCTCAGTGGCTTCTTTTGTTAAATGCTTTATTTCTAAAGTGCTATGAGCAACATTTTTGGCCGCGACTCGTTATTTCACCATGTTTCAAATCAATTCTATATCGTTAAGGTTGTGGTATGGAGGTAACCTAATAACACTGTGACCATGTTGTTTGAATAAATAATCTATGTAAAAATGTTGAGACTTACATCGGCAGCGGACTAGCTGCAAGAGCTCACTTTTAGTCATCTGTGCCTCATCCTATTTGTGTCCAACCATAGCTGCAATTCAGGCTTTCGTCATCCCACTGTGGGTGGCTTATTTATTTTAACAGTATGATACGGTTTATTGTCCATTACAATTAGGCTTTTTAGAAAAAAGTTGGGGATAAGTTTATCTTATGCCCACTTAGAAATATTTTTTAAATTGTTCTCATTGTGATAGTCACCTGTTTTGATTTTTATTTGAAAGTAAGAAATGCATTTGATACAAATCCATACTCTGAACCGGCATGGACAAGGATCCACCTCTGTACTGCACCGTCATTTTTCAATACTCCTGTTGTTTCTGGGTGTTGCCAACATTTACTCACTGTGTATGAGCAATAAATCCAGGTTTCTTCGAGATATACCACAGGACATTTTTGGTTTCCTAATATATCATTTTCTCTCATTCTTCTATAATATCTAGCCCTCCATGCAACTATTTCATTTGCTTTATTAAAATTAGTCTTTTATTTTTACACATTTTAAACTTAAACCCCATTTTTTTTCAATGCTCTTCTCAACATGTATTTGCTCCCAGTGAAATTGATTTCTGCTTTTACTATTGCTAATAATTTATTTAAAGTTGGTACTTTCTTTTTAGCAATGTACAAGTTGTCGAATGACACACAAGTCAAAATAATCAAAAACAATTTTTCTGCTGCTGGGTTTGTAATTTTTTCTTGGAGTTGAATGTTTTGTTTGTTTTCAACTTGCCATAATTCTTTCCTTTAGAATTTTACAAATAGTATGCTCTGACTTTCCTGTATCTACTGCTGCCCTTTTTTGTGACTTTTTCAACAGGGTGCCTATAATGTCCCGATAGTTTTTCACTCTCAAAAAACCAATTACATATGCAATAATTTCACATCCTTCACTGTAAATAGTTGGTTTAGCACGCTTATTTGAAACCATTTTAAAAACACATTAAGTACCTTGTATTTATAGTTGACTTGGTCTCCCCTCCAAGTAGTTGCAATGTTTACTGTGTCAAGTAGTAGTTGGGCTGATGTTGGTTGGGTCCCTTGTTTTCGAGGAGTGAGGTACAATGGAGACCGAGATGAGACAGGAGTGGTGAAGTGGTCACTGTTTCTAGGTACAGACACTGGGTTGGTGACCTGTGTGTGGTGCGCAAGGGCTCTCTTCCTTCCTTTTGGTAGGTGGAGAGGAGAGTTGGAAGTTCAGCGGAAGGCAGGTAGTTTGGAGAGAGGGGTTGACGAGTTACCGCGATGAACCAGGGAGGAGGGTTCAGCGAGTTATTTCACCAAGGAAGGGAGGGAGGGAGCAACAAGATGAACAGCTACCCATCCATCTGCTGCATGGAGGGGTGGAATGTGACTGTCAATCTTAGGGATGCTACAGTGTTACAGAGATAGAGAGAGGGAGTAGCACGATGGTAAAAAGCTTATGCTTTGTTAAATTAAAATTAGTGCATCCCGTCAAAAATAATTTACACTTATGAATGAATTTGAATCAATGTGGTGCCAAATTAAAATTGTAATTTAGTAGATATTTCAAAATTAATTATGCCTATTGCAAAATATCTGACAAGTCATTCAAATATTCAATGCCAGACATATAAAATAAAAGCTATTTACACATATAGAGAATTTCATACTTCACAGTAGGTAAAATTTTGATAGAAGCAGCGCTCAAATTGGGCCAGAATGCACCCGAGCGCCGTTCTGGTAACACGGAAAATATTATGAGTTTTCCAGTTGATACAACACAAGTTTAGGAGATTTCCAGTTGATACAACACAAGTTTAAAGCGTTCCACCTGCATTATAGAATGCTACGTCTTCGTTCTTCCTAATGTTTTCCAAAAGGAGCTTGTATTCTATTCTGAAAGAACCCAAATCCTTCTACATGTCTGTATAGTGTATTGGATTTTGAACAACCCTATATGCTACTACGCTTCTGTGTAGTTTATTTTATTTTGAATTACATTGGGTGGGTTTTCCAAGAATTTGCTTCACAACAAGACAATGACTGCAACACAAATATTTTTTAAATTTTAGTCTTTCACCTCCCCTTTTGTAGCCTCCATTATGGGGATTATTTTTTGAAAAGGGCATTTACTGTTTCTTCTACCTTCAGTTTCACATTGTCTTTCATAGTGTGAATACTGTAGGTACCTGTTTGAAGATTTTAACTCTGTGCCACAAGAGAACCAGGGGAAAAAAAGACACACACACATTTCTTAAGTATATATTTCTTTTTTTAAATTATGTTTTATGTAAAATTTATCTACTCAAATTAGCTACAATATTTTCTTGCTGTGTAAGTTTCTTAACTAAACTTATTTTCTTCAAAATATTTATTGCATTAAATTAAATGAAAAATAACAAATGGTGTCCATTTGTCGGCGGCTAAATCTTTAGAAATGCCAAGCGTATTTAATAAAAACGGAGGATGATAAGTTGAGTCAGAATGTACATGAAAATTAAAGTCCCAATATAGTCCTATGTGATGTCTGAAATATGTAAATACATTTGAAATTCTACCATGGAGGCAATACTACCAATATTGGTTTTAAAAAAAAGTCCTGGTGTAGTCCAAAATAATAGCCAGAAAAATTTATCATCATCATCATCATCATCATTATTATTATTTAGCACCGCGTCTTACTACCCGTTCGGTTTATACGCTTTAAGTACTAATTACTCTAATGGATTGGGAATAGGAAAGGTCGAATTATAGGAAGTGAACCCGCATTTGCGTGGAGGGAGAGTGGAAACCCATTTAGGAAAAACCACCCCCAGTTCACCCGGCCGAGATTCGAAACTCAATCTCCCCGTCCTCGGCGGTCGAGCTTAACATGAATAGCGCGTTAGCCAACTATGGCACTGAGGCGGGTGTCAGATAAATTAAAATTTGCATGTAATAGAAAGGGCTTTACCACGACAGACTTAGTAAGCCGGTGGCCGAAACAAACCCATACTCGAGCTGTCACGAGGAGAAACAATGGCGTGATCCAGGAAAGAGTAGTGCAGGGAGTACATGAGATAGTAGAAAGATGGAAGGAGCAGAAACAGAAAGTGTTCAAGTGAGAGGAGAAGAATTGAAGAAATTTAACGAAGAAGAGTGATGGAAGAATAGAGGAAGAAGAGGCATTTTACGAAACTGACCTAGCCACAAGCTGTAAACAGTTGATGATGATGATGATGATGATGATGATAAAGGGCCTTACATTAAAGAATATAATATCTGTTGGCTTCTGCCAATTTAATGAACAGTGTTGGTTACAAAACATTTTACAATGACATACAATTTTTTCATATGGATTGAATAACAATCATTCTTAACATTCTCTTAATTTTTCATAACATTGTAAGACAAAGAATTTTTCAAATTTTCTAGTGCCATATTTTGCCTCTTCTGTAGCAACATTTTGTTGGATGAAACTCCTTTTTATTTACCAGAAGTTATTAAAGAGTGTTATAGGATGCATATTTCTCTCATTGTAATTAAATTAATTTCAGTCTAGTATTTTTACCACCAATGATGGGTATCTTTCACATATTTCGATGTCTCAAGTGCCTTTATTTTTTTACAAGAATGAAAGATATGTTAAACAACAATGTAATTTTTGTACTTTAATGTCAACAAGATGTAAGTATTAATTCGTATGCTGAAAATAATTAGTTTTGAATATGATTAGAAATGGTTTCAATTAATAATGAATATTACAAGGCTTCAGACTAGTGTCTACCAATATAGTTAAATATTGGATTTAGTTTTTATGTGGCAGCGTATTTTTTGTCTCAATTCCTGTGTTTTGTATTCCTTCTGATCCCTACTACAAAATAGTATGCTTGATTAATCTTGGGCACCAAATAAAGCACTACGCCCTAAGAAGTTTAAAAAAATAGCAGTCTTAACAAGTAAATACAATACTTTGATTAAATGTGGGAGATAGAATTACAATAGTCTTGATAATACGATATTAATGTTTTAATTGAATGTTTTTTAGACATCATATCAAAGTGAAAGAACTAAACAAGTTTCCCTCCCATCCTGGCATGGGAACCTAAGGCAAAGCAATATTTCTTCTTCTTGCCACAGAAGTCATTCTTTGAAGAACTGAAATTGTTTGAAGATTAAATAAATATGCACTGGACAGCCAGAATGTCAACAGACGTCAGTGAACACTAAACTTTTCTGTCGGGTTGCACATTTCTGTTTATTTGTTTCTGTTTGTGTGCATTCATGTGTGTTTGTGGGTGTTTATATTCTTTTGTGTTCACACTTTAATTTTTGGTCTATAGCATGTCTCATTTTTTACCAAATCTTTTTAACCATTTTAGTTATTTTCAGAGATGTAGAAAAACCTTTTTTAAGTTTAACAATAGAAAACCATTCTTTTTAACATAAAAAAAAGATTTGGGAGATTGAAGTGATGTTAAAATACAATATTGTGTGACATGAAATATTTTGATGGTGAAAATGAAGGCATTTAAAAATATTTAAGCCTAAAAAATTCTAACAAAATTATCTGGAGCAAATTGAATGCAAAAGAATATTAAATTTTTTATTAACAACTATGTTTAAAGGTCAACAAGTAATTTAAGGTTGAATTTTATTTTTATCTATCACTATTTATTATGAGTTTATTATAGATGTGAAACGAACACTCATTTGGACAAATTAATTTCTTTTAGAATGAATAAGGATTTACATTTTGGTATAATTGAATGTACTGTACATACCTTCTGTAGCATGTGGTGTATCTTATCTACAGGTAGAACCAAAGGTGCCTTTTTTTTGCCTTTCTCCAAAGTGTCTTTAGCTTCATTGAGTGCCCACCGATCAATGGGTGTGGGGAATGTTCGACATACTCTCTCCTCGACATCTTGCACCGAGTGCGGGGGAGGGCGTGCACACAACATGCCTAGCAGACGGAGGATTAGACTCTCCACATAGTCTAGAGCATCTTCACGGGCTGTTAGTGATGAGTGAACTTGTTCCAGCACCTTGGATATATTACAAATAGTTACAATTAATAAGCAGTCATGCAAACAAACAGTTAAGCTCCAAACATGGATTATGAGGATAAAATTTAGTGTGAGGGTTCTGAAGGTACGGAGGAAATCAAAAGTGTACTAGGACAGATTAACTAATTTGTAAAATTAAGTTTCACTGAGGTATTTGTTTAGTAATGATCATGTATGTATGAAATAAAGTTCATTGAGCCAAAACAATTGGTAATAAATAAAATGATACCCCAGGAAGTAGTAGTAGACTGTCTATTACTACTTCCTGAGGAAGATGCTATAATAGCTTCAAAATATTGAGGTGCGTGTAAATGTGTGTTAGTGTTTTTAGTTTTATTTGTGCTCTACCAGTTTCCAAATATTATATCATTTTATTTATTACTTAATGATCATGTAGTGTTTGCTAGTGAGCAAAAATAACCAATGTTTTAAACTTTTACAGAAAACAAATCCTACCTAAATAAATGTTAGTCCTCTATATAGCAAGGGAGGTGACCTGGCGGTCTAGGGGTAAGGTGTCAGACTGTGCTGGGGTCCGGGGTTCAATCCTCGGTCCCGGCAAAGATTTATCTGATTACCAAACCCTTCCTTCACCTCTGACAAGACATCTTGTGAATGTGGGGAATGCCAGGCCTCCACCGTGGTTCGGATTCCACGTTAAACTGTAGGTCCTCCATTTCATCTCACAATCACCCTACCATTACACATTAGTGTAAGTGTGTGTAACCCGAACGGGTAGTAAGACGCAGTGCTAATAATAATATATAGCAAGGTCAGTGTAGTAATATGATGATACAATACATTATTATGCTAGTGTCTAACCCAAATGTGTAGGTAGTAAGACAAGGCTAAAAAATAGGATTAAGCTGAATTTATTTCAAAACATGCCAGCTGGTGGGTGAAGTGTTGTAGACTTCACACATGATGTTGATTAAATATTTTTTTCAAACAAACCTTATGATTATAAAAATAAGTTTTGTTTTAAGTAAGCACATCTAGATAAATGTTGATCAAATATTTTCTTCAAACAAGCCTTTTTTACTTATAAAAACAAGCTTTCTTTTATTCTAAGTAAACATATATAGCTAATTTTGGTCATTTTACAGAACTACAAATTTGATATTTTAATGGCATGTTTACAAGACAAATGTCAAGTACTTTTTAAATTGTATTGATCTTATGGAACTTTTTTTGTACATTGAGTGAATGAATCCTCCGTTATATGCCTTCTATGAATACCCCAAAAGATTCAAAGTGTCAATTCATCCAATATTCAGAGGAAATATAACAGAACCATTTTAGATTTTGATAAATGTTGGCATTTGAATGGTTTTGTGATATTTTAAATTTTAAGAAAACATAACTAATGTTCAAGTTATAGAGGCCCAAATATAACCTTAATAGACATGAACAGCTCCTGGAGTGTGCAGAGTTGGCAGTGTGACATAATATTTTATATAACTAGAAAAGATAGATCAATGATTTTTTTTAATCTTATCATTAAAGATAAAGTGTTTTGAATAATATAGTGTGTTGTGGATGTGTACTAAATAAGATTTTTAAAATATACACTTAAAATAATAATTCACGGGAAATTTTCAATAAAAATATGATTAATTTAAATTATTGATATCAAAGAAAGCAGAGGTGGAGCCCCAACAATCTTTTTTATTTTTTGCAACATTCTTAGAAACAAATATTTAAGTAGTATACAAAGAATATTTTTGCCTTTCTTTTGTTGTCTGTGCTAAAAATAGTTAAATCATTGACATAATGAAAATTTAGACTAAACAAACTATGTCCTCAATGTAGAAAAAACTTCAATAAGGTGTTACAAGAGCCTAGAGACCATATTGAAAATATCATTTCAGGTGACGAAATTGCAAAAGTTGAAACATCTTTAGTAATTGATGAACCTTTTCAAGAGGTGAAAAGTAGTTTAACTAATTTAGGACTATCACCAATAAAATTACATAGTTTACTATTTAGTGGTAAACCAGCTTATGCAAAAATAAAAATTGTAGCAGTAAAATCAGCTCTGAAAAGTAAATAATCTTGTTTTATGAAAATTGCATTGGAAGATTGATTCTGACATCAGTGACAATGATCATGGTGTAATTGGTTTGAAACAAAAAGAAAAAGATTGACATACTTGTAGATCTCATTACAAAAATGACATACTGTAAACCACCAGATAAACCAATTAACATTTGGAACAACTTTGGAAAAAAAAAAACATGGTTTTCAGTCAACATTGTTTGTGTTATTTTATAAATATTATGTTATATTATAAATATCAATCAACCATCTCTTTATATTTCCATTATCAATGTTAACTTCTTTTTTGTTTTTAATTTTCTGGAAGACGATTCAAAAGTCCATTGCTAATCAAATTAATTTATAGGTAAATTGAAATTTAATTTGGCAATATTGAGTGTTTACTAGAACACTAATTTGAAACCATATTTATTCTGTGTCAGGTTTATTTTCAGGTCAGTATATATTGATCATATATCGACTTCAATAAATCAAAAGAGGCAAAACTTTTATCTACCTTGCTAACATGCTTTGCTTTTTTTGCTCTATGTTAAAATGAATATTAAAAAAACTCTCTTTAATCTAATCCAATCTAGAGGAAAAGGAGACTCTTTTGATGCCTTCTGGTGGGATTTTGGTAATGTGAGTTGACAACACTGCTTTGCTCCTTCCAGTCACAGTGCGTTCGTTATATATGCTACTTCTGATGGAACCATGAACACAACATTTGAAATTGACCTAAATGTGAAGTTCAATTACTTCCATCTTGTCATCTGTTAGGGAAATACAGGTCAATCCCTGGCTTTGAAATCTCGTTGTTATGGCGCCAGCATGTTACAGAAACAGTTAAGAGTTTAGAAATGACGATATGCCATCAAGAAATATATGCAACAGGGTGTTGAACTTTCTTATTTTATATAATTTGGATTCTTATTCCGATTGTAAAGAATGGGTCGAACTGCTAGTTTTTTAGTTTTTTTTAGGTATTTAACGTGCATTTTCTGAACCAAGTCATTATAACAATGCACAAGAATTTCTATAAGTGATAGGGCACAGATTTATCTGATTACCAAATTCTTCCTTCCCCTCTGACAAGACGTGTTTGAATCACAACTTGTGAATGTGGGGAATGCCAGACCTCCACCGTGGTTCGGATTCCACGTTAAACTGTAGGTCCTTCATTTGATCTCACAATCACCCTACATTACACATTAGCGTAGGTGCGTATAACTCGAACAGGTAGTAAGACGCGGTGATAATAATAATAATAATAATAATATAAATGATAGTGAAAGGGCATACTAATTTTTCCGGGAACGGTATTTTCCCACATCGTTCCGGGTTATTTTACATGCCACAATCAATATGAGACCGACGACTTATTTCCTCTCCAAAGGAAGTTGTGATACGGATTTTTATCGCTCTAGAATAATTTGTCGACCCTAGTTGCGTTAGAACCCACAAACAATGGGTACTATCTCTGAATTCAAATGCGTGTACATTTCCCCCAAATTCACTTTTATCACCCCGCCCTTTTAACGTGGATAAATATGTAGAGCCCAAATGGTTATTAGGACAATGAGCTAAAAAATAAAGTCTAAGAACGTTGGGCAGGACCTTAAGGAGGCAGAGAGAATCTCACTGAAATCCCAACACTAAATAGCTATTTGTGCTAATTTATGATTTTTTTTAAAATTTTGTTATGTTTTTCTTCTCATTTAAATGAAGTAACTTTACATGAATTAACACATTCAAGAGTTTGAGTGGAAAATTCCCCCCTCTTTTGATTAGCAAAGATGTCAAATAAACAATTTTAATAGATATGTGATGTTAGTTTATTTCTAAGACATTCCAAAATATCTTATTTTAAAAACTATAAACTCACTATGTAAACAAATATATTTATGGTGACTTTGAAAATAATATAAAGCTTAGGGCTGATGCTACAGGGAATTTAATCAGTGAAGAACATTTTTTGAACAATGGATGTTTCCATAAGCTATGGAAATTTCATGGTTTATTGTTGATTTACTTTTATGACTTAATCTCATTTTGAATGTATTGTTTTGCAAACCTATATGTATTTTATATTTATCTGAAATATGATTATTGTGTTGACAACTAGAGATATATTTTATTATTGTTACATACTTGATATTATTTACCAAATTGTATGCTTTTTTTTTAAATTATTTAAGCAAAAGAAAAAACTGTTTGCCATTACACTAAATCACTATTGACAACGTACATCATTGTGCAATGTTCAATTTCTTTATCTGACCAAAACATATTAACTGTTCAGACAACTAGACATTCTATTGTTTCTTTTTTGGAGGAGTGGGGNGGTAAAGGGGGCTAGGGTGGGGGGGGGGGGGTAGAGCCTAATTTCAAATGATGTTTTTGGTTAGAATTAGCTCCCATATATAATTTCCTATCAGGCTGATCCATTCTTTGAACTATTTCAAACTATAATAAACTAGGACTTTCGAAATCTGGTTGCCAGTAATTATATAATACAATTGTACAATAGCAAGCTAAATAAAGCAATCCCAATTTAGAACTGCCGTTTAAATTTCGCTAAAAGATTTGAAAAGTCTAACATGTATTTGATTCTCTGGAGTGGTCCCTTTACCTGACTACCAAATTTCAATTTTCTAACTCAGTTTAAATGTATTTCCTATTGTTAGCTCCCTTCCCCATTTCCCTGAGCCCTGTTGTGAAATGTATAGTGGGTCACAGATTTTCCTCGCTAAATGAAGTGGTCTTCTAACGGTCGTCCATAAGTTCATATTTCCATCTTATCTTGACAGGACTTGTATTTTTCTGAACTCACGCCCACTCTCACTTTATTGTTTATATACTACTAGCATGAAGTAACAGGCTTTGCCCGGGAGAAAATATTAGGGTAAAAACACTCAATTGTTTAAAAAGGATTCCAATCAATTTAAAAAAGGTAAATAAAAGGGGTTAAGAGGACAAAACGGGCAATATGGTAAAAAAGATTGGAAAGGAATAAATATGGCAAAATGGGAAAACGGTTAAAAAGTAGATATAATCCATTTTTTTAACATCTTTAAACTACCCCCTTTACCCTGTTTACCCTTTGTACGGAGTCTTACATAAAGTAGCTTATCCTGCTTTGATAGTGAGAAATATTTTTGTTTAAAAAGGTCTAAAAGGGTCAAATTTTGTGTATTATTAAAGGTGTTTTTCCTACCTTGGCCAAGACAGGTAAAGCAACTAATATTGATTATATACATAGTTTTAAAATAATATTTATATATTTAGTTGCTGTATTTAACAAGTTATAAGGGTTTTATCAAAGAAGGATAGAAAAGAATAAATTAACCACCAATAGTTTTGAGGGATTCTAAAATAAATTAATAAAACAAGTAGTTGAGTGTGTACAAACTATCAAATAGTTCTCATTTTTAAAATCAGTATAAATTAACGTAAAACTAATTTAAATAGATTGCTTCCGATATTTTGAATGCCTTTGGAAAAGTTGATATAAACTATGAAATCACGATTATAATATTGTTTTAGGAAAGTACTGAGTTTGAACTTAAGTCTTGATATGACTAGGTATATCACAGATTATTAATTTTGGTTGCACATGGTTCAGTTAATATGACCAATAAAAACAAAATATTATAATAGTAACATAATCATAGCCATAGTGAGTTGTTTTAAAACCAGGTAAAGTCAATTTTTTTTGCTTCAAAATTGGGGAGAAGCAGTGGTAGTGTTCAATCCCCCCTGTTTCTGTTTTGTGGGCTCCAGGGCTATCTTAAGCCCTCCCACCAAAATTTCCACATATATTTAAAACCCATTTATAAAAATATTCCAAGTGAGAACCACTCTAGATAGCTTCTTAGGACATGTGATTATAAAAAAAATAATTGTAGAGTCTCACTCCAAATAACTTCTAGAAGGATTGGTATATTATTATTAGCACCGCGTGCTAATGTGTAATGGTAGGGTGATTGTGAGATGAAATGGAGGGCCTACAGTTTAACGTGGAATCCGAACCACGGTGGAGGCCTGAGCATTCCCCACATTCACAAGATGTCTTGTCAGAGGTGAAGGAAGGGTTTGGCAAGGGATTAATATAAATGTCAAGCGAATGCCAAGCAAAACCCAGTATGAATAGCTTCTAAAGGCATCCACTTTATATTTGCTGATTGAGGCTAGCACCATTTATCTTTTAGAAACATTCAATTAACGAAAAATAATTATAATAATAATAAAATACATTTAAAAAATATGTTGGCCTATTTATATTGGAAACATTTAGAAAGTCTTCATGTGGTTATTTTGCTTTATAGAAATACAATTTTGATTTCCTAAATTTATATTCGGTATTATTTACCTATAGGCCTACATTTTGGTTGTAATTTTATAGAATAATTTGATATGTAGGCATGGAATTTTAAATTTTGTACACACTCGAAGATGGAGGATATGCTCCAAGCTCCAGAAATTTCAATCATTGTAATAGTTAGGGGAAATTTAAAATCGTCCCCATTCATCGTTATGTTCAAATTATATATTGTAATAGGACAAATAATTAATAATAAACGAGAAAAAATACATAGACAAGTTGCTGCTGTTTTTAACTATATTATAAGCCTAATATATATATTGATATGCTTTTAAATTCACTAACCCTTAGTTGGGTAATAGCAGCAAGAAATACAATTCGTGTACTGTCAGCCCCCATAGGCCGTGGATATGTTTCGGAAGCAATAATAATGTTGATATGGACTTAGGTATATAGTTTATTGTTAAAGTTACAAAACACACTAAGATCCCGTGACGTGTGAGTGGGCGTGGCGGATGGTGACTGACTGACTAGTCTACACATACAAGGAGGTCTTGACTCTTACGAGTCTCACCAGTAACTTAATTTCTGTTCGCCTCAAGCAAACTCTCTCTGATCTATCACATGTCCTAGCGCTACAGTTTTCTGTGCCCGCCACCAAACACACACGTCCAGAAGTAGCACTATGTATGCTTATGGACCGAGTCTATTTGAAATAGGAAAAAATCTTTTTCTTTTCCAATAGTTTTGCTACATTTGTCTGCTTTTTACCTTCTCTTGACACCTCAGCATGAAAAGCATTGCAATCATCGAAAAATTTAACTCAAAATTTTGATAAATTTTGACATTTCATGAAACTGAAAAAGTAAGTTCCGCGATGATGTCCATCTGTTTGTATCTCGGCATAAAGCCGAAACCATTTTAGTGATGGGGCTAAAACTTGGTATCTAGGGTCATTAGGGTCCACCAAGTAGTTTTTGGAATAAAATACCTAACTCCAAAATTAAGGGTAGTTTACTGAAGGGCAAAAAGACATAAAATTTATTTTCTCAAAATCTGCTTTAACGATTTTGAATACATTTTGTATCTATCCATTTTTTTAGCTTTTCAAACATAATACAAATTTTAAGTTTCCCATGAAAATTACTTTGAGGGTACTTAACAAATGCAGAATTTTCCAATTTTGATAAAAATTTTCCCCTTACTCACTTCAGTGGCCAAATGGTCTAAGGCGTCACACTCATGTTAGACTAGCTAGCTGATGGCGGGGAAATCGAGGTTTGAATTCCGATCGGGTCTAATGAGGGTAGGTTTTCTTAAATGGTTTTCCACTCTTTTTCCACACACATGTGGGTAAATTACCTCTAAAATGCTTCCTTTCTCATCCCCACCACATTATAGTAAATATCATATTTGTGTATAAAAATAAATGGGTAATATCTCCGCAACTTGTTGGGATACGAAATAGCTTATCACTGTAAAGTTGTACTGTTAGTGATAAAAATATTATATTTTAAATATATTTTTATAAAATCAATAGTTTCAGAGCTATAAGCATATATATATGTGTGTATGTGTGTGTTTGAAGTATAGAATTGAATTGATTGTTGTCCGACACCTTATCACAGTCGATTGTCTATCTAACTTCTGAGCTAAAAGACCCGGGTTCGGTTCCTGGCATGGCCAAAGCATTTACTTACCATTGGTTAAATGTTGGTTTCCCCTTTCACAGTGATAAACTAACGGGTGGTGGCTGTATGATGTATTTGTTTTAAATTTAAGTTAATTTATAAGCCGTTTGCTGATATATAATCAGTAGGTTCAGAAAGTAAATATTAAATACCTAAGCTGAATTAAACGGAAAAAAATATATGCTCTTTGATGTACAGAAAGGTCACTTTTGTCTAAATGTTTCTGTAACAATGTATATTATTTCATTTATACGCTTTTGTGGAGTGTTTCTGCAACAATTTACATTATTTCATTTCACAAATCTTATTAATTTTTAATTAAATATCTTTATTTTAAAATTAAAATAAGGGAAAGTTTGTGTGGTGCATTGTACCATTTATTTATTTTTGCAACCCTCTAAATACTTTAACCCTTTTGCTGCATATTTAGTTTTTACTTCTTACTCTCCCAATCACTAATTATAAGTCAAAAATTATTAAATAGTATTGCATTTTAAACATTAAATTTATCACATGTCACATTTTAAATTGATAAAATTTCATACATCATATTATATATACATCAAATTTTACCAAATTGCAACAGTATTCTGCTATCAAAACCATTGTTTTATTTTACTTTCAAACCCCAAAAGTGTCAAAATAATTTCTATATGAGTATTTTCAGACCTAATATAGTCCTAGTGAAAGAAAAAAAAAGTTTTTCAAATGTTATGCTACATCAACACGACTTGCACAATTTCGTACTACAATGGTGCCTTACACAATGTAGTCTATAAGAGCATATATTTTTAATTTTGTGACGTCTCCTGTACAGACATATGTCACCAACTCAGTAATATAAATAGGAAAATATCTCTAATAATACACTAATACAGTGTTATACAGTGTTTTCTGCCATAGAAATATTGCATATGTGCTCCAAATTATTAAATGTGGAATTAAACAACCATTATGCTTGTTTTGATCTAGCAGCTGTTCATTAACAGTTCTTAAAACCAACACCAGATGTCAGAGGTGCTCGAGCATGAAGGTATAAAAAAGTCAGTATTCTAACTCTCTTGTGGATATTTCCGGCAGTCGCAGCAAAGTTTATATGTCGTGGGGTCAATGGCTAAAATTATTATTATTATTATTACTACCCGTTCGGGTTATACGCACTTATGCTAATGTGTAATGGTAGGGTGATTGTGAGATGAAATGAAGGACCTACAGTTTAACAGACCTACAGTTTAACGTGGAATCCGAACCACGGTGGAGGCCTGGCATTCCCCACATTCACAAGATGACTTGTCAGAGGTGAAGGAAAATGGCTAAAAGGTGTAGATCGAATGTATTTGATTTTCGCAGCAAATGGGTTGCTCCTTTTAAAGAATTGTGTTACACATAAAGAGCTTGCCTACTTTAATGAGTGTTTTAAAACTATTTATTCTACTTTTATAAAGTCAAATATGACCAAACTCACTTGAGTATAACCTATATATTTTATTCGCACAACCTTTGCTTGTAAACTGTGGTCAAGAGGAAGATCACAAACCAAATATGTTTTTATGCAGGTATATGTGTACGTTTTGAATCGCGTGGATGTCTGTGCATGCACGCACACGCACACACATACACACACACACACAGTGAGACACGTATGATTCTAGCACAAAAACCCTTTCCATGAAAAGTTGTTTTTAATTGTTTAACTCAGTCGGAATTCAAACCATTCTAATCACGATGAACAGTGATAGTAACAAAGAGCCATTGCATCCGCATGATTTACAATTATGTTTTTAATTTTTTATTGTTAATTAATATGATTGACATGAATGGATAAAATATTTAATTTATGTATCATACAACTTTTTAAATGTCACCATTACAGCTTGTAAAAAATATGAAACCCAAAAAACAAAATTACTCAACCATTTAAGGAAACCTTAATAATGTTAGATTTCATTTCAACATTAGCTAATCACCAACTTCCAATACTTGATTTTAATATTTTTAAAGATTATACACTAGTTTACAAATATTTTTGTTTTCTAATAACTAAAGAAGTATTTAATCTGTCATTGGTTTTATTTATAGTTATTCCCATATCACTGAAGGAATGAACTTTGTAAATACTACGGGAATTAAACACACATGGAAATGTATTAACCTTTTTGAACATGTCTTCACTTTTTTTCACAATTGTTTTGTACATTATTATAGGTTGTTGTTTGATTTTGCTTATATTTTGATTGAGAAAGTACTTTGATACCTTCATACCTTAAGTAATGTGATTTACATTTTTAATCTTCTATAGATAAAGATCTTTAAATTTTTGTATGTATTTGTATTTTCTAAAGCTCGTCCTACAATATACCCAGCCAAGCGCAGTGGGGAGTGGCTTTGGACCTTAGAGGTTTCACCTTTTTATTCATCCTCACCAGGGGAATGTTGATGCACTTCTTCTATACAAGCCTTCTTAATTTAAACTATTGTAAGTAGAATCCATTTTTATAATGTAATTGTAAAAATAAATTATTTTTATCCAAATAATGTTTAAATGTGGACCATTATGAATTATTAATAAAACAATTTAAAAGATTTACCATATTGGGCCTTTTATTCTAACGATTTACATTGATTAACTCTCAATTTGAATTCAGTAGTGTATTAATTTGATGCGCAATGTCAAGGATATACAACTACACGTTAGTTACAAATGCGTGTCTAACATACTTTAATTGATGATTAATAAATATAATATGTACAATGTACAAACTGAAGAGTGTTGAATGAGTACTACAGCTATGTCTCAGTCTGAAATAGAACCCCGGCTTTCCAAACAAAAGACGAGAGAAAACAGGAGAAACGAACCCTCTGCTGTGCCTGGGTATTTTCCTGAGTCGAGTGGTGTTGACTATTGTTTGGAACCAGGCGACGAAAGGGGGGGAGGAAGGATGGGATTAACTTAATATTTTCTACTGGGGCAACTCAACTCTCAGTGGATTTGAAACAACAAAACAGACTGTATGGGCAATTTTTACTTGGTGATAATTCTAACATAAAACAAGTCAACACTATTTTCAATTGGATGAGGGTAAATCCATGTGAAATCAACCAATGGTCTGGACCTTCACATCTCAGAACAAGATAATTTTTGGAGCATTGGTACTATTTATTAAAAGGATGAAAAATATTAAATTTCAATTTTTTTTGACTTTCCGTTTTTGAGTTAATGGCTTTCAAAGTTTTGGAATTCTCGTGATTTTGGTCACATTTTAAAATTTTCAAATGGCTCTATATCAAAAACTATAAGACTTAGAGAGGTGGAATTTGTAACATTATCTTAAGGATTTTACAAGCTTTAATATGATATAAATTTTGAACATATTTAACAATTATTTTCCAAAAAATTTAAAATGTTTTTTTTGTTAAATCTCAAAATCGAAATTTTTAATTTTTTTCTAAAAAATATATTTTATTTATACTCCTTTTGGGAGAACATGTACCAAATTTAAAGATGGGATGATGATGGGATCACGTTGTAATAAATAGTTAAATATAGCATTATTATTATTATTATTATTATTAGCACCACGTCTTACTATCCGTTCGGGTCATATGCACGTACTTTATTGGCTTGGTTTCTCACTATTATTTCTTATTGAAGTGACTTATTTCTGTGGCTTTTCTTATTTTAGTTTATGGACATGATAATTAAGACCTAGGCTACAATAATCTTTTTTGGGGTTCTATTTTAATCATTGTTTATAGCATTATCAGTCCTATTAGTACTGTTTCCTACTGTTGATTTGTGAAGGGAAGATGGAAAAAAATTGGGCAACGTTTTGTTGCAACCCGGTCAAGAAAAAATATCTTATAAATGTTACTAGTTGGATGATATACTTAAATTACAATATGAAAAAAGACATGGAAATTTGTTCTGGTTGTAGAGTCCAACTATCAAAAGAAAGGCAGCCAAAGCTGTTGACTAATGAACAGATAGAACAATCAAAAAATAATGAAACTGTAATTGTAAAACCTGGTACTAACTTAGTAGGTCTGAAGATCCTGAATTTATGAATGTTGATGAAGGTGTCCAACTTCTGAATGCTTCTCTAACTTCAATAGGTGAGTCGCAGTGGTAAATAAAATATGGAACAGTTCAAAAAAGTATCGCCATGAAAAGGTTGACAGAATAAAACACAAACTTAGTGAAACATTTTTCCACGGGGAAAATATTCCTAACCAAAAAGAGTGTGACTGTGATGACACCCAAAAAGAAATCATTGATCAATTTAAATACAAATTCAACCCAAAAAGAAATCATTGATCAATTTAAAGACAAATTCAAAATAGCTAATAAAAGTGAAAGATTTTTAATTTTAACATCATTACCCGAAAGTTGGTCTTGTGCAAAAATTGAACAGGAATTCAGTGTTGGTAATTACATAGCAAGAAAGGCAAAGAGGTTGACAGAAGAAAAAGGAATACTTGCTACCCCAAATGCTAGGCCCGGTAAGTCACCGACAGAAGAAAGTAGCCTACTACCCTAGTTAGAGAGTTTTATTGTAGCAGCAGACAAATGCCTGCGAAAAAAGATTACGTTTCAATGGGAAAAAATATTGATGGCAAGTCCCTGCATGTTCAAAAGAGATTAATTTTAGGAAATTTGAAAGAAACTTTCAGTCTTTTATCCTGAAGAAAAAATTGGATTTTTAAAATTTGCTAAAATGAGACAAAAAAATGGCATCATAGCTGGAGCAAGTGGCACTCATTCTGTTTGTGTTTGCACTACTCATCAAAATACAAAATTGATGATGGCTGGAGCAAACTTACAAAAAATCAATTTGACAGGTTCAGACCAGCCGCTTAAGACATACAAACATTGTATTTCTAAAATAATGTGAAACCCACCAACCAAATTATGTCTTATGAATGAATGTGATTTCTGTCCGAATATAAGTACTTTTAAAAATTCTTTGCTCACAGCCTTAGAAGAAGAAATGGTATAAAATGTTACTTACAAACAATGGATTACCGTTGATCGCTGTACTTTTGAGACCATGAGTAAAACAACAGAGGACTTTGTCCAGGACTTCTGCAATCAATTAGTAAAGCTAAAAAGGCATGACTTTGTTGCCAAACAGCAGTCGTCATATTTTTCAGAGAAGAAATCTTTATTGTTAGAAAATTAAGTTGTAGTTGAGTGTGATTTTGCTGAGAACTATTCATTTGTGCTTCAAGATGAAGCTCGAGGGTTTCACTGGAATAACTCCATGGCATCCATGTGTTGTATATTTCAAGACCAAGGATAAAACCAATGATCAGGAAGTCCTAAGTGTTGTGTTTATATCTGACTGTCTAACGAACAACACAGTTCTGGTACACGCTTTAAAAAAACTCATTTTGTATATAAAGGATGAAATTCTATCAAATTTGTCAAAGTATATTACTTCAGCTCAATACAAGAACCGTAATAACTTTTCAAATCTATGCTGTCATGAGGAGGATGTCAATGGAGTGCAAGCAGAATGGCACTTCTATGCAACATCACACGGCAAGGGAGTGTGTGACGGTGTTGGTGGTACAGAGAAAAGGCTTGCAGCTAAAGCCAGCCTACAGAAGCCAGCAGACAGTCAAATCTTGATGCCTTACCAATTGGTTGAATGGGGGAAAGAGAATATTTCCTCAGTGATTTTTTTTCATGTACCAAACCAGGAGTATTTAGAAGAAGAAAAAAACTTGAAAGAAAGATTCAACAATGCCATTGCAGTCACTGGTACACAAAAGAACCATGCGTTCATACCCCAAAGCAAATATAAGGTTAAGAGCAAAATTATTTCTGACAGTGAAAGCTATGATGTCCATAAGATTCAGGTAGGAGCCGACACTGAAGATATTCCTTTTGATCAAATAGCAGGTTCTGTAACTTGTGTATATGATAACAATTGGTGGTTGGCACAGAGCAAGAAGTGGACGTATCATTTCTCCATCTCCTGCATTCACTTACCCAAGAAGAGTGGATATATTATCTGTAAGGTGAATCCATCAACTGCCACTGGGAGAACTTACAAACTGACTAGAAGAAATGACAGAGGCATCTGATATTCTGTTAAACAAGCAAGAACTTCTCTATAAATAGCCTCCAGTCTTGATGTATGTACAACATTTTATAATATTTTAGTATAGATCTAATATCTTACTTTGAAATTGAACTTTTAAGTATTGTTTTGAAACTAAACTTAAAACAAAAACTGCATATTGAGCTTGTTAACTACAAACCTCTATGTTAGTATGTTTTTTTGAATTTTTGGCATAGCATACCTCATTCTGGGTGAATTTTCCACGTACTGCTGTATGCAACTATTTATTACAACATGATCCCATTGTCATCCCATCTTCAAATTTGGTATATATGCTCCCAAAAGGTGTATAAAAAGAATATATTTTTTTAAAAAAAATTAAAAATTTCTATTTTGAGATTAAAAAAATTATATATATTTTTTAATTTAAAAAAATACTTAAATATGGCCATGTTGCACGTCATATTAAAGCTTGTAAAATCCTGAAGAAAATGGTACAAATTACACCTCTCTAAGCATTATAGTTTTTGAGAGCCATTTGAAGATTTTAGAATGCGACCAAAATCTGAAATTTCATATTTTTCGTCCTTTCAGTAGATAGAACCAATTTTCCAAAAATCAACAAATTTTGAAACATCAAGTTCCAGAATTATTTTTTAATTGGTTGATTTCACATGGATTTGCCCATGTGTTACCTTATTAACAGCTCAAGCCAGGTAGATTATATTTACAGGTATGGGGGAAAGGGGGGAAGGAGAAGGGTCAAAGAGTCAGTTAGAAAATTAATACAAAATTGTAATTAGAAGTTAAATTTTGAGAACAAAACAAAACACATGTAAACTAATAAAGTTTTGTAAGACCTTGCTTATTTCTGGATTTATGTAAGGTCCTATTTTCATAGGAAGGACTTTATCTGAGAGTTATTAAAGTTGCTAGATCTAAATTCAAGTATTCATTTGTCAAGTCATGTAAACGGTAGCTGTCACTATAGATAGGCCTACTAGATATTTTCATTTAAAATAACACTAAAAATATAGTGAAATGTTATCATTGTTGACCAAAAATAAATGTTTTTATTTTCTTGAGGTACCTTCTTAGCAAAATCCTACTCCTGTGTCTGTGGCAACAAGAGGTAATGTGTAAATATAGGTAAATTTATCTTTTCAGCAAATGTATATGTAATGACTAATGACGTGTGATGCGCAGGTGTGTGTGTGTGATTGAGGAGAGTTAGTAGTCAGATGAATGTTGCCACACACGTACACTTAAGTTGTCGTACGAGTATAGATTGCTTGTTCGTTATAATTTAACAATGTGATAATGTAGCATGCTACATATTACCTTCCGTTTCCTCTGCCGCATGCGACCTTGCTACAAAAGTTGCTTGTTGCCACGTGTTGCTACCTTCCCATCGGCAGTGGCTTCAGAGGCAACAAAACCGTGCGACTGAGTGTATTGTTCGTTGTATTCTGTGCCCCTATTTGAATGTTTTATTGTTTCAGTGTTTCGAGATGGATTGGTCAAATGAGGAAAAAGAATTAATTTTAATGAAGAGTATAGGGGTCATGGTATACTTTGGGATCACCGATTGTTTGATTATAAAAACAACAAACAGAAGGTGGATATTTTCTAAAAATTGTTGGAGAGCTATGGATAGTTTATTATAAATTAATATCCATATGAAAAAATCCGAAGTAATTGAAGTGAATGTTGTAATAACTTTATTTATCAGATTAGAATGAGATATTTTACAATCATTTAGTCATTACATCCCTTTCTGACTGATTTTAGAGTAAAAGTAAAAGTAGAATATGTTTCAACTTGCTTACATGGCTGCATATTAATTGTAACTTGAGGGATGTTCATGGTGAATAAACATTGTGTGAATTACCGAGAGATAGTTATAATAATGTAATATCTTATTAGAGTATTCAAGATAATTAGTTCAATAAATAAATAAGCATTATTAGAATGAGTGTGACAGCCTGAATTTAAAAAATAAAATAAATAATCTTTGTGCCCAATTTCATCGCGATAACAAAGGTCAGCCAAAAACTATTACTGGGCAGTAGCAGCTAGTTGTGATACGAAATCTTGTTGGGATAAGTTTCGTCCAACTAACACTTGTCTGCTCCAGCACCTTCTAACTCTCCGACTTTACCTCTTCAGCAAGAATAAAATAAGCTGCAGTCGCAATCATCCTTCTTGATAACATCTTTGAAGCAGACAGGTGATTGGAAACGGGGGCAAATTTGTTGCCTTGGTGTAAGGCCGCCTTAACCCTAAATATTTACAACAATGAGTCATTCGAATGGCTGCCGGCTAGAATCATAATGCAAGCGTGTTTTGTTTTCCCTGTAGGCCGATATTAATAATCAATTGTCTTAACCCTGCTTTTGGTTTATCTGTACCTACTGTTAATAAGCTTTGATTGGGATGTTTTGGTTGTATCTATACTGAGAATATGACTACTATATACATTACTAGAGTTGTACTAGTTTTAGTCTCTAATGGTGCTTTGGTAGTCTAGTAATATAGTCTAACCAAAAAATGTGTAGGCCTACTGATTAAATTATATACAGGCCCTAGAACTAGAATTGGTGTTTAAATCAATAAGATCAAAATATAGTATGTAGATAATTGAATGTAATGCATTTTTACCATCAGTAAGACCTATTTATTTTGTTAGGCTAAAAGTATAATGTTTTGTAGTCTGAAGCAAGAGCGAGATTCTTTAATTTCTTTTAGTGTAACATTATTATAAATATGTTTTTAGCACCTATACACAAATGATTATGAAGTTTTTGATTACAACAAAACTAACCTTGTAAAAGAATTCCAAACCATGAAAAAACCTCTAAAATCACCCAATTGAACTGGTAATGTTTCGCAATATGTTGTTGCAATGTGTGTAACGAAACTTTCATAATTTAAGATACCGTACCTTAGATTATATCCCAGTGGGAATTTTAGGTAGGCTATGTATTAATACACAAGTGTCTACAAGCACTACCTAGTTACCTTTTATAAAGTAATAGACCTACATTTTTTAAATAATAACTTTGTATTAAAATCTTTATTAAAAAGAAATCTTTGAAGACGTCCTACAACTAAACAACCTAAAGCAGATCGCCATATATCTCAACTGTGGTGTGCATGAGCAAATCACCAAAAATCTCAACTGCATAGGGGTTATTTTAATGAGTGATATTTTTTATGCAAAATAGGCCCTATTGTTTTCACTAAAAAAACAACTGAGCTTAACCTAACCTTCCATGTGTGAAATGTGAGTTGTGCCTAACCTTTTATTTGTAAATAAATAAAAATTTCTAATACTATCTATAGGACCCGTGTTTGGAAATAGGAAGAAAAAGGTGGGTTTTAAATTTTTTTTTAATTTGACGATTTAGTATTTTTCATCAGTATATTTTGTTATAATCAGAAACATCAGAATCTTGTTGTATCAGTGCTAGAAGACATTAAATTTCTTATGATTTGGCAGAGAAAAAAAACTAAGAATCCCGCCCTCAGATCCCACGGTTTTGAAAATAAGAGTAGTTATACTACAGGCTAAATATTTTTTTAGTGTTGTACTGGGAGGAGGGGGTAAGAGAGGGGACATTTTCTAAAGATTTGGTTCATTTTGTATTTAGAAACCTATATTTATAAATAATAAATATTTTTTTAAATAATGTAACCAACAACAAAAACAAAAAAAGATATTGAATTAATGTTCAAAACCAAAGTTAGGCCCTACCTTTCGTAGAGAATTGACAAAAACACCTTTCCACTTGGAAGAATTCTCCTCTCTCTCAAAATCATAGTGTTGAGTTTCCAATGAAGAAGGGGGAGTCGAAAACATATTAATTCTTATTTAAGAGAATACTTAATATGTGTATATATAACTGGCTTCCACCCGCCATGTTTAGTAGGCTATAAAAATAAAATTGTATTGACATTGAAGAAAACTTCCCTGAAATGTCCACTTTGATTTTTAATATATATTTAAGGAAAGAGAGTACTATTCACTTATTACAAAATAATAATTCATCTGTGTGTAAACACAAGCGACTATCGACAAGGCCCATTTTATTCTTAATATATATGTACGAGTATAAACATGTGTATGAATATATACATATATATATATATATATATATACAGTTGAATCATTAATATTTCTACGAGGGTTTGCAGTGATAACATATTACCAATAGCAATGTTACAGATCTTCTACGATTTTCAGAGCATTCTAGCGGCTGGGTTTATAAGCTCTACTTATAAGATGGTGCTAGCATTAAAAAAAATTCTGTAACTAGCTACCAATTGATCTCTCTATAATATTATAATAACAATTGGATGGATATCTGCGCCTAAAATGGTCATGCTGTCGTCTGCACAAAATTATGTAAGAAAGAGAAAACTTTCGGGTATCTATCTTACACGCATACAACACAATGTGGCATTTTGACATCGTTCGCTAATTTTTATGAATATGGGAGATATTTCAATGCATATTGGTTAAACGAAATAAATCTGTTAATAAAAGGTTTTAAGAGCATAACTAAGTTCAAAATAGGGGAATTGTTTCTTTAAATAAGTCGATGTAGGGTAATATAGTAATTCGTCCTACAAGCCTATAACCTGAATGATTAAATGATCGTTTGAACATAAGACCTTTACACAAAACTTGTAAATCGAAAAAAAGTAATCAAGTTTTAAGCAACCTTATTTCATTATAACTATAAAACATTGGTTTCTGAAAGCAATATACAAGCCGAGAGCCAACTTTATATAAATATTTAATATAGTAATACTTCCTAAAAGGCCTATAACCTAAATGATAGTTTGACGTAACACAAGGCTTGTCATTCGAACTAAAGTATTCAGATTTTTAGCGACCTAGTTTCATTATAGTTATCGAACATTTAATAAAACATGGCTTCCAAAAGCAATGGGCTATACAAGCTAAGAGCCCAACCTAAGCGATTTTAGCCAACACCATAGAAAAAAATGAACTGGTATGAAAATAAGGTAAATATTTGAAACAGAGATGGCAGTAGGCAAGCAGGCACCAGGGAGTAGTACAGAATTAAACAAGAGATGGGAGAGAAAGCCTCAGAGAAGGAGATGATCAAGTTTAACGAATATTATAACCAAATATATTGGGATTGTCACGTCCAGTGGGTTTTATACATAAACACTACAAATGGTGGGTTTTATACGGAAAACAGTTATTTTCGCCCCATATAAATAAAAGTATCCCTTATCGTCCTTGTTTTTGAGATATAATGCCTTAACAAGGAAAATGAGTAGTATTATCTTATAAAATAGCCTTATGTTTTAGGTGCTCCAGCGTCTAGTTCAGAATTTTTGTCAGGTCCACAAATGGTGGGTTTTATACAAACAAAAAATGTTTTCTTTCACCCCATTAAGATAAAAGTATCCCTTCTTGTCCTTGTTTTCGAGATATAAGGCCTTAAATAGGTATTATCATCTTGAAAAGCCTTGTGTTTAAGGTGCTCCAGGGTCTAGTCCATAATTCTTGTCACGTCCACAAAGGGTGGGTGTTATAAAAAAAACGTTCTCTTTAACACCATAAAATAAAAAGTATCCCTTCTCGTCCTTGTTTTCGAGATATAAGGCCTTAAATAGGGAAATGAGTAGTATTATTATCTAAAATAGCCTTATGTTTAAGGCGCTCCAGCGTCTATTACAGAATTTTTGTCACTTCCATAAATGGTGGGTTTTCTACAGAAAATAGTTCTCTTTCACCCCATATAAATAAAAGTTCACCTTCTCGTCCTTGTTTTCGAAATATAAGTTATTAAAAAGGGGTATGAATGTATTTACTTTCCAAACAGTCCTTATGTTTATAATCTTAATCATCGTTTAGATACGAATTTTAATCAAAATTGTTAGAGCTTATTTTCTGAAAATTGATTTTTACTAAACAACCCTTATTTTGGGGATTAAAAGGACACACAGACAGATGGCATTGCAAAGATCACTTTTTATGGGGGG
>CABFVX010005912.1:25923-45412 GCA_902151425.1 Timema shepardi
GTTGATATACGTCGAGACCTTTTCGTCTAGATCTTTTTTACGATCGCAATACTTTACCTTTAGTGTGTGAAATGTTAAAATAAAAATATAATTGTGTATAGCTTGAAAGTTATTTATTTTATGAATTTAGTTTTTGAATAAAATATTTGTATTATAAATAGATCTACATACTTGTAAAGATAAGTAATTTTATATTTCAAAGTTTCGGAGCTATGATCAAAAAAATATATATAATTTACTATCCGGCTGTAGCCTTTAACAAATTTGGTTTGGAATATTAATAAATGTTTTGAAATGAAATTTAATCAAAATCGTTTAAGCCAATTTTGGTAAAATCGATTTTTTTTTTCTTTTTGCCCTGCTGTAAACCATCTTAATTTTAGGTTCAGATATCTAATTCTAAAAATCCTTCGGGCAACCCTACGAAAATCATAGATGGCTATTTTTAGCCAGATCGGTAAAATAGTTTATGCTCTAGTCAGAGGTACAGACAGATGGAAATTCAAAAACAACCTTTTCGAATTCGGGGGGTCATGAAACGTTGAGAATCATCAAATTCTTGAGTTCGATTTGTTTGGCGATCATAATACTTTCTCTACGTGTAAGATAGCAAGGAATTAAGAATAAGTTGATATTTTCTAATAGGTTTTTCATACCAAGAACGTAAGTAGACTGTATTGTTTTATTTATCCATAAATGTATAATTATGTGTGTTATCAAAGAAGCACTAGCATTTTGCACCAGCAAATAATCAAATCTGGTCCACGCTATATGCTAAATAGCATTTATATAAAGCCTTTTTATTCAGGCAGGTTATTCTAAATCTTGTGTCGTTTATTTTTATTTTACTGCAAGACGTTGATTTGTCATTAATCTCACACGCCATTCTTATCACACCTCCCCCACCTCTCATTCTTCATTCTTTCTTAGTCATTTACCATATGTTATCGAAACTACCATTATAGAAATAATTTAAAGTTTTTCTTATTGTTTCCTAATCTCAAACATTTACATCCCTCCACAGTTCTCCCGACATTAACTAATCCTTCGCATTTCCTTTGTTAATATTTTGGTTTGTCTACCAGGTTTTGATTGTCTGACCAATGTACTGTACGTAATTACAACATATTGTTAAAAATTTAATCAAAAATAAAATAACTTTTATTAAATTGTACATTGTTTAAAACATAAATAACGTAGTAGTATTTGTATGCCATATTTTGGGAAGTGTCTTGGCCATAGTGGTTATCACCCTGGGAAATCTGTAAGTAGCACCAAAAGAATTTGTCACTGCTTTTACTGAAATATTAAAAGTGTTAATAAACTTTATTTCACATTGCTAGCTAAAAATTGATAACATAAATTATTTGTGTATACTATTTGTAACCTACAAATTGTTTTGATATAATTTTAATTATTAATATGAGAGGTTTGGGTATTGAAACACAAGAGGTATATCTGAACTTTTATTCAACTTAGTTTTTATATTTACCAGCTTTAAGTTAAATGAGCCATACTAACTTGTCTACTGACTTTATTACTAGTCATATAAAATTTTTGCAAGAATGACAAACAAAAAAACAAAGATATTGAACAGTCGGTGACCTGGCGGTCTAGGGGTAAGGTGTCAGACTTCTGTGCTGGTGGCCGGGGTTCAATACTCTGTCCTGGCACAGATTTATATGATTCTCAAACCCTTCCTTCACCTCTAACAAGACACTTGTGAATGTGAGGAATGCCAGGCCTCCACCGTGGTTCGGATCCCACGTTAAACTGTAGGTCCTCCATTTCATCTCACAATCACACCTACCATTACACATTAGCATGTGTATAACCCGAACGGGTAGTAAGACATGGTGCTAATAATAATAACAGTAAAACATTTTAGAATGAATTTGATTTTTAAAAAAACAGACAATAATCATAGTAGAGTGTTAAACAAATATAAGAAAATATGATTAAGTATATTCATACATAAAACCCTCCCTCTTTACAGATCTAACCTCAAATTATCCTTAAAGTTAAAAGCTTATTCAGTAATAGTGTAATACATTAACGGAATAATAAATTTAATCAAGCTCTTTTCTCAAAAAGTTACACTTTTTTTGCTAATATCCAACTAGTATTCAATAACAACAAACTGCCAAAACCAAAATTTCTCTGAATTGTAGAAAAAATTCATTAATTTTCTAATATAACTGGTCCAAACCAAAAACTATACTACTTTACTACTAATTTTTTGATAAAGCTTTGCTCTGGACAATTTTTACATAATCTTGGTACACATATAAGTTTAACTGATCAATACAAATATAATTTCTTTATGGAATCAAAATAAACAAATCTTAATTTTATTGTTCATACAGTCATTTTAATTAGTTTATAAATAATCATAGAAAAAAAAATAGTCACAAATGGCAGCATAATGCTTGTTAATTTTAATTACATTAAAATATACGGATGTGCCTGACTTTTCAATTTCTTTTTGGGGACATACACACACACATTTTATATCTAAATTTGGGGGGAATCTTTTGGGGACACACACATTATTTTCAACTTTGGGGACGATACGTGCTATTAATTTGATTCTTTATAACTACTACTTATATAACATAAATTTAGCTGAATATAATATTTGTTTTAATACTCAGTCCACTTAAAACATCAGCTTCTACTTTGTACTGGCATGGGCAAAATTTCTTCAATTTGTTCTACAATAGCAGAAGGTCTATTTTTGAAATGTTGAAGTTGATAAAAGTGTCCTTCAATTGCTACTTGTGTAGATAAAAATGATATTTAGCAAATATTTATAAAATATTATCAAAATTAATTTTATCAAGGAATGTTACAATAATGAATAAGTAATAATTGAATATTATACATTTTTTAAAACTTTAAAATCAATCCTACCTAAAAATCAATACTCTCACTTACTCTTGATTCGTTTATAATTGAATAAATTTTAATACTACAGTTCTTCACTTTACAATGTCTTTCTTTTCATAATTGTATACTTGCAATTTTAATTTTCATTAGTAATCTTTCTATTTATTTTACAACTCGATAAATAGATCAATGTTATATGCTAATTTCAATTCTGTACTATTCTTTTCAAAAGAGAACAATCTTTTATAAATGTTATCTTTGTAATTTCTATTATTTAAAATTTTTGTTATCACCGCATCTTACTACCTGTTCAGGCTATACGCATATATTATAATTACTATAATGTGGTAGGGATGAGGAAGGTAGCATTTTATAGGTGATCCACCCGAATTTGCGTGGAAGGAAAATGGGAAACGATTTAGGGAAAAACCACCCTCAGTGGACCCGACCGGGATTCAAACCCCGATCTACCCGTCTTCAGCAGGCCAATCTAACACGATAGTGACGCCTTAGACCATGGGGTCGCTGAGGCGAGTAGTTTTTATTTGTCTTTATGACTTATGATCATCATTAACCCTGATTAAACTTTTCATTTTATTTATTTTAAACAATTAATGCAGTCATATTTTAAGTCTTTACCATCTTAATTATTATATTTCCAACATTCCTCAGCCATTAAATTATGTAACTTTGACTTAAAAAGAGTGTTTATAAACACCAAACGGGACCGTTTTATATTTAATGTGATCTAATATGTCCACAGACTATTTATCATGGACACCCTAAGACCAACACAAATAAGGTATTGTACATATAATGTTAGGAAAGGCATTGAAGAGAATAAGGATAATATACCCTCATTGGCTTAAAAATGCAAATAAGCACAAGTTATTTTGCACAAAGCCACCTTCTTAAAGTTAGAATCCACAATCACTTGCTATGGACTGCAAAGGAAGACCTAGATGAAGATGGGAGAATAATATTAGGATGGACCTGAAAGATATAGGGTGTAATGAGGTGGACTGGACAGAACTAGATCAAGATAGGGATAGTGTAATGAGGTGGACTGGATAGAACTAGATCAAGATAGAGATGAGGTGTAATGAGGTGGACTGGATAGAACTAGATCAAGATAGGGATAGGGTTTAATGAGGTGGACTGGATAGAACCAGATCAAGATAGAGATGAGGTGTAATGAGGTGGACTGGATAGAACTAGATCAATATAGAGATGAGGTGTAATGAGGTGGACTGGATAGAACTAGATCAATATAGAGATGAAGTGTAATGAGGTGGACTGGATAGAACTAGATCAATATAGAGATGAAGTGTAATGAGATGGACTGGATAGAACTAGCTCAATATAGGAATATTGTAATGAGTTTGACTGGCTATTACTAGCTCAAGGTAGAGGTAGGTGGCTTAATTTTGTAAGGGCGTCAATGAATTCTCGAGATCCTAATACCATAGAGCAAGTAAGTAAGTACTCCCCCATTTCATTTCCCAAATTATCAATTTGAAATTTTAAAACTTATTTGATTATTTTAAATGGTCTATCTAAGTGCCAATCAAATTTCAACTTAACCACATCAGGAATAGTGCTATACATTATTTATTGAGATTTTATAATGTTCAGATGTCATTCAGATATCTGGGAAGGTCCATTAACATACATGTAGAATTTCAACTTTCTACCTGCTCAAAAATGGCTTTTATATTAGCTCGGGAAATTTTCAGGTGATCTTCCATCCCCATATTACCTTCCTTTATTTTAAAATTTAAGAATTTTATAAAGTTTCGTAATGGTCCTTATACCCGGCTGACAAATGTCACTGTGAGAAGTATAGTTTATTGTTATAGTTTTGGAAATGTTAGCCCCATCACTGTCTCTCTACCTCATTTCTCTAACTTCCACTTAGAATCTCAAATGTTAAGATTTATTCTGTTATCTGGAGTTGTACTTCTGTCTTTCAAATTTAAATTTTATATCATACCTACAAGTTTTGTACGCCCTTTTCACCCCTTATTTCTTGGAGTCCCGTTTAAACTTTTTTAAATTTACCGACTTTCATAGTTATTTGTCCTTCCGAATATCAGTATTCAACCACATTGATAAGTTGCGGCTTCAAACAGTTTTGTAAATTTAGAACCCCTCCAATCTCCTTTTTCCTGTTCACTTTGATAAGTTTCAAATTCTAAGCTTAATTTGGTTATTTGGAGTTTTCCCTCTAGCTCATCTTAAAGGTTTATTCTGGCTCCAGCTATTAATTTCCCAAAATTCCATTTTAAAATTTAAAATCACCTTTTCTTTTTAATTTGGGGTGGTCCTTATACCTGCTTAGTGAGTTTCAGTTTTCTACCACATACAGAAGTAGTTAAACATCTTGGGAATGTTGAGCCCCCAGCCACTCCCCCCTCCCTCCCATCTCTCTTCACCATTTAAACTCCTAGCTATACATTTCCGATTTTAAGATTTATTTGGCTATTTTGGGGGTTACTTATACCTGCTTGCCAAATCAAAAGAAATCCTTTCACACCTAAAAGTTTAAAATAATAATAATTGTACCCCCTTTCCTCTATGTTCTCAGGTCCCGTTAAGAATTAAAATTATCATAGACTTATAAATATTTGCCAAGGTCCTTTTATTTACCATTCTTCCGAGTTTCAGGTTTATACTATGGAAATTAGTTGTGTCTATTATTTTTGGAAAATGTAAACACCTAACCCCATTTTTCTAGCTACAATTAAAAAACTTCAAATTTTAGTACATAATTGGCTTTCGTTTATCTAGGGTTGTACTTCTACCTGAATGACGTGTTTAAATTTTCCAGGATCCAACGTAAACGTTAAAAACGTTCAGACTTTTATAATCTTATGGAGTATTTTCCGTTAAGACCGAAAAGGGAAAAAATCAATTTCCTCAAAATCGGCTCTAACGATTTTGATTAGATTTGGTTTTTTCCCATTGGTAATGTTTATAAACAGAATTGCTACTCTCAATTTCACGTGAAAATGAATTTAATGTTTTTATTCAGTATGGAAACTTTAATATTTCTTATTAATTTGTATCATATCTCGGTTTACTTATCACTGCAATACTGTAGCTATATTAATAGTATAAATTCTTTACTTTAAATATAATTTTATAAAACTAACAGTTTCCAAAATATAAGTAAATAATTATATAAAGTCTTGTCTATGAAATCCTCCGCAAATGCGACATTACGCGATACGGCAAGTTTCTATAGTGGGTAGCTCCCGAAACAATTTGACATTTTGAAAGTAGCTCACATGTTAATGGGGTTTGGCGATCCCTGTATAATCCTATACTATTAAACGAGACATTCTTGTATATACATTTGTACATTTGATCTTGAAAACGGGTGGTAAGAATTTGATTAAATTTGGTTATCAACCATTTTCGGGTACGAAAAATAGATCTAGCTTTGTCTCGACAGCTAATATAGAAGGTATTGAGGAGGGGATTGTGAAGATTTTATTAAATTATATCTAAAGATTTTTGAATAAATCGGGTTTCTTCCCTTTTTCAGGTACAAGAAAAACAATCTAGCTAAGTCTCGACTTTGGGAAAACTGATATATGGGGTTTTCGGGGGAAAGGAGGGAGTGTAAAAATTTTATCTATAAAACGGATCCTAGGATTTTGATGAAATTTGGCTATCTTTTACCGATTTTTGGTATGAGGAAGCAATATAGCTAGTTCTCGACTTTGGGAAAAGCCATTTAGGTGGGTTTTTTTCTTTGGAATGGGAGTTGTATGGATCTTACCTTGAAAACCGTCGATTACATTATGATGAAATTTGGTTTTTGCCGTTTTCGGTTATGCGAAAGCGATCTAACTATGCCTCGACTTTGGAAAAACTCATATAGGGGGTTTTGGGGAGGAAGTCGTATTAATTTTATCTTGAAAACGAGTCATGGGATTTTGATGAAATTTAGCTATAAATCGTTTTCGGCTATGAGGAAATTATCTGACTAGGTCTCGACTTTGTAAAAACTTATATCATGTGTTTTTTGGGGGTGGGTGTATATATAACTCGAATGGGTAGTAGCCGCAGTGTTAACAAACGTTATCTGACAGTGAACAATATTATTGATGATAATGATAGTAATAATTATATATCTTCACATTTTATTCTAATGCTACATGTTTTACGGTTTTTATAGCTTAAAATTATTATTTTTTACGAAAGTAAAATATTTCTCCAGAAACATAGTTTAGGTTTATACACTTTCAATACCAACAGTTGTTGACTATATCTCAAGGCTATCCTAGAATTGTACGATATATTTTATCCTTCATTTAAAAAAAAATGTATTACGCCACTTTGCCCATGACAGATATTTTATAACTTAGTATTATCATGTGTAGAAAACAAAACTCTGAAGAAAATTTTCATTTATTTTGGGTCAAATATAGTTTATGCTATAAAAACGGCAAAAATAATTCCCTTGGCACGCGTAGTGTCGTGTGATACGGGCTTTATGCTATAAAAACGGCAAAAATACTGCCCTTAGCACGCGTTCTCTACACTCCCGCCCTAAAGAATACGTATAATAGAGAAATATTAAAGTAATAATAACTATTATTAATTGTCTAGTGACATAAAATGAATACTAAAATTAATGTAAAGGAACTTTAAATTTGGATGTTTTAGTCATGTTTTAGTTCTGTAGTAAGGCATGTAGCTTTTTATCTTAAATTCTCAATTTGTCCCAAATAAGTGGCTGTCTCATAGTTTTCTCCCCCCCTTCCCGCATTTCCTAGTAAGAGTTATGTCTAAGTTAAGGGGGAAGAATAGTTAAAAGCTTTGCTATCACCCTTACTACCCCTCGACCAACCCCCTCAACACAACAAATAAGCTAATTTCGTTCTTCTAACGGCTATTTGAGAAATGGATACAACAGCAAAGTTATAAAATACTAAAATATGATTTTCATAAACTAAAAATATAATCATACACTTACTTATTGCACTCTTCCTTGAATATTACGCTAGGTTTGTTGTTTTCCTCTTTGCTTCTTTGAATATTACGCTAGGTTTGTTGTTTTCCTCTTTGCTTCTTTGAAATATTACGCTAGGTTTGTTGTTTTCCTCTTTGCTTCTTTGTATTAACTTTACGCGCAAAACCGTGATTTTCGGAAAATGCGGAGAGAGTGACGAAATCAACTTTAAAACTTTACGGCCGTCAATAATACGTAAGGAACATCTTCCTTTACAGTTCGATACACGACACTTCAGAATAAAATCATCTTCTGGTTTTTTGTTCGTGAATTTTATAGCATAAACCATTTCCATCCGTATACAATATTCCACCCCACCAACCTGGAAATTTCAACACTTCTTCAAGATCATCGCAAGCAGTTTCCATACCTTTCAATGTGTGATGATGTTATTGCCACCTAAACAATTTGCGTGTTAGACCCTAATCTGTAACAAGAATTATTGACTCCATGCTCGTTAGCACTATGTATCACAGTTTTTAACAGGAACTTTCATGAAAAATTACTATATTTAAGGTTGATAGTTTTTTTATAATTTCAATAAGATCTGTAAATAAAACTACAATATTAACAATTGCCAACCTGTTACTGTAATTCACAAAACTAGAGTTCTAGTGTGTCACATTTTAGTTTTCCCAAAATATCCATAGGTTAAGATAAGTTCGGTTAGGATTGTTTTGATTTTGAACCATACAGAGGACTTTTATATATAAAACAATCGGTACAGTGGATATAGATAACTAGGACCATTCATTTTCCCATCTTGTTTGTGAAAATTTCAATTTTCTCGCGTATCCATAGGCTATGTTAAGTTTGGTTGGAATTTAAGAATCAAATAGCCAAAACTATTATATATGCTTTACTGAGGATTTATTTCATCAGGATATATTCTGAAAATTGAAAACTGACATCCAGATGCGGTAATAAAAGGGTCCGGGTTCGATGCGCATGCCAAGGTTTCATTTTTAAGAATTGAGTTGGAATTGTTTATTTTTTAACTTTGAATATATTTTTTATAAAACTAGTGTTCAAGGCTGTGCTGTGTCATGTGGCCAAACGATATCCTTTGCAAGTATAGGTGAGTAGAGCCTATATCATTTTGACGTCTGGAATTTTATCATTTTTAGTTTGATTAATAAGATTGTTTTATGGTTTTTTTTATTTATTCTTAAAACCTATTGTATTCAATACCGGATTTCACTGTATTGGAATGTAGGTACCAATGTTCATTATAGATATTTTAAGTTTTTGATTCTTCATATTGTGTATTAATTTTATTTAGATCTATTTTTTTTTTTACAATAACTATCATAAATTAATTAACCCTGACCTTTCAAATTTATTTTATTTTTAAAGAATTCTTTTTAACAACAAATTGATATATCTACAATAAAACTTCATCATGAGTCAAAATCTGGAAATGTTTAGAATATATAAGAATAAAATATGTCTAAAAAGTGAGATATGTTTGCTAAAGGTTTTCTGTCAACAATCTCACAAAATCGAATTAAAATAATAATTTAACTTGCCTGAAAATTCGCAAAGTCGAACAAGTAGGCCTATTTGACATTAAATTTTCCTCTTCAAACACGTCAAAATGTTTGTTTTGGATGTTATCATTTATCATTATATTTTATGGCCAGGAGATTTTAAAATGTAACTTGATCATCGTTGTAGATGTTAATTCTCGGCAATTAGCTATGGTTAAACTCTATAATTAAGGCCAAGAATGGAAATAATAGGCTCAATAAGATTAACCTAACTCAGATCAAAACAGCAAATGATCATTTGATTTCGACGTCTGTGTATGACATTTTCGATCTGTCGTCTTTTATATAATGCGTGAGAGAGAAATAAATTTTTGAGTATTTTTTTTCTTTTAACATTAGACTAGTGTGGGAAATACAGTAATTTTATGGTGGTTGTAATAATTGTGGTGAACATCGCTTGCAAATACTGTCACCGTTAGTAATCAGGTTGGGGCTCGAATCTTTAACGAAACACCTATCATAAATTCAACACTACCACAGTTGGTAGTGGGTGTGCCAACCAAGCTAGGCGTCCTGAGTTCCATTCCCGATATGGCCATAGATGATATTATTGATAAAATGTCGAATGGGGATTGAATATTGTTTTAAATCGTGAGCTGATAAGAGTATGACTGAAAAATGAACTGCATGAGAAAAAAGATTTTGAATTAAAATAACACGTTAAGCATGCCAACCAATATTGTGTATTATATCTTAAGATAAAAAAGGGAGCAACTATTTTTACTTTAGTATTTCTGGAAGAATCGAGTACAGCCGATTACGATACACAAAAGGTGTAGTCGACTACTTTTACTCGATTCTTCCCATCACTAGAAGCTCACTGAGCATAGGACATGAGCAAAGCAGTGCTTCCAATTCACATTAATAAAATTCTTGCCAGAATTCATAAACAGTGTCTCGTTTCTCACTAGATTTGAATAAATTAATGCTAGATTTTCAATAACTTTTTTTAACATAATGGTTAAAGTATGTTGCCAAATAAAATAATTGATTTATCTCTTTAAAATTGTAGAAGTCTATACATACTTTAAAATGTATTGACCTGAAAAAAATAATATTACCAGTTAAATAAGATTGCAAATTAATTTTCTAGTACTCAGTGCAATCTTTAAAGAGAATGAATCTTTCATGTTTAAGAAAATATTTTTAGACAAGGCTGCACTCTAGTATACAATTAGTAGGTTAAGAAGATTGCATCCTGCTACCCTCTACCAGAAGTGTGACATAGTTTTTACTTTAAACGTTCCTTCTGTTAAACCTCAAGTCGGCCATTTGTGGATACAATTCAGGATTTTCACAAAAGCAGTTTATTACAAAACTATCGGAATGGATACCATTCCGAGCGGATACAATTCCAGTTTTTGTGGATATAATTCCAGTGGATAGAATTCCGATTTTTCACAAAAGCAGTTTTTTACAAAACTATCAGAATGGATACCAATCCAAGTGGATACAATTCCAGTTTTTGTGGATATAATTCCAGTGGATACAATTCCGATTTTTCACAAAAGAAGTTTCTTGCAAAACTATCGGAATGGATACCATTCCGAGTGGATACAATTCCAGTGGATACAATTTCGATTTTTCACAAAACTATCGGAATGGATACCATTCCAAGTGGATAAAATTCAGTCCTCTCTTTTCGCAAGAAACTTCGTGGGCCACCAGTAGGGAATACGAATTATTATATTGCATGTCTAAAATTTTAAAATATTGACAACTGCTGACAAATTGTAACAACGGCAGAGAAACAATGAAAATATAATACACTCGTATTAAAACGACAAAATAGAGAGAATTCCTATTAATAAAATTCAAGCTACAGTATTGCTAAACTTAAATACTTAATTTGCAGTTTAATATGATATGTTTGTCTACTTTTATAAAATAAGAATCAAAAGAATATATTTCCACTCACATCGTCGGGAACGTGTACAGAGTCAAGTCTTATCTAGTTTGGCTTGTCGGCGATGGTGAGATTGGGGTTAGAATATCAACCGGGCTTAGTTACATTGTTGTTCCTAAATGGTTTTCCATCCTCTCTCTACGCAAGTTCCTACCTTATTAGTATTAATAAGAGGACTGCCTGAACAGGTAAAAATATGGAGTTCACATTATATTTTTTTTATAAATACAGGTCTACTAATGCTAATAAAATAATAGGACCTTACGCTCACATATTAACTAAATTAATTAATATATGTACCCGCTTCATTTGTCAAATCCCGGAAGTGGGGCCCTTTCTTAAATGGTTTTCCATTCTCCCTCCACGAAAATACGGGTATATTTAATCTAAATTCAACCATCTTCCCCTTAGCATATTTTCGTAGTTAAATATGCATATAGTTCAAAATAGTAAACATACATGGTGACACAAACACATTTATTTAAAAATAGCTTCTACATGATTTTGGATTTTGACTGGATTAACGGCGATTGTAAGTCTTGAAGAACCCGTAGTTCAGATTATTATTACTATTAAATTATAGATGATAATATATTAATGAATGATTGTACAATTTATCTATAAAGCATCAAACATTGCCATATTATATTTGTTAATATTGTCAGAGAAAATTGCTTACAAATTTTCAAATTAAATTTGTCCTCCCTCTTACATACTACTATCCACTTTCTTTTATTAAGTTGGTGACCTGGTGGTCTAGGGGTAAGGTGTCACACTTCTGTGCTGGTGGCCGGGGTTCAATCCTCGGTCCCGGCACAGATTTATCTGATTACCAAACCCTTCCTTCACCTCTGACAAGACATCTTGTGAATGTGGGTAATGCCAGGCCTCCACCATGGTTCGGATTCCACGTTAAACTGTAGGTCCTTAATTTCATCTCACAATCACCCTACCATTACACAATAGCGTAAGTGCGTATAACCCGAACGGGTAGTAAGACGCAGTGCTAATAATAATTTATTAAGTTCATCCGCCTTGGCAGCACGTTCATTTTGTTGCTGCCACCCGGGGATATTAAATATTTATGGTGGTTCCCTGGTAGCTTACATCTTTGGAAAAAAACAAAAAAATCTAAAATTTAATATTGTATTAATCTTTGTATTATTTTAGTACGTAACTTATTTTTCAGTCATTTTCTATCGTTTCTTTTTTCGGCTTATTTTCACTTATTATAAATTTCTTTTATGGGATCTATCTTGATTAGTTAAGTAGTTCATGAACCCACCACACGAGCGTGTTGCTAGGAGAGCATTTCTGCCGCGCGATGGTAGAGTGAGAAATAAGATTAATCTTGTTTTTATATTATGGCTTTTTGTGGCAGGTAGGTTTTGACGAAGAGGAAGCCCATATATGTTTATTTTTGTATTTGTTTTAGGAGTCAGGATCATTTTGTTGTTAATTTTAAGATTTTTTCACAATTTTGTATTAATTATAAGAAAACTAGATTGAAAGTTAGGATATTTTGCGAGAATCTTGCCGCCAATTACGTGCAAATTTGGAGTAATTCTGGGAATATATACGGAAAAGTGGCCTAGGCGGAAGTATTCCTGTAAAATAGCGGTATTGGAGTGAAAGTGACGGAAGTGAGCGGAGGTTCCGTGGTGGAGCTCTGAGGGATTTTTTGAGATAGAACTTTCTAGTACCTAGTGAATTTACCCATAATAATATGAAACTAACACGGTATGCGTGTGCCTCAGCTCTACCCGAGGAAAAACTTCAACCGGCATAGCCCGGTGGGGTTAGGCTTTTCTTTGCAACGTGGGACGCTTTAGCGATACGTTTTGTACGGTGAGACCATTCCTTTCTCAGGAATAGCCAACGTGCAACTTTTTTCCAAGAACTCAAATTCAACTCATTCAATTACAGTTATATATTTTTGGATGAATTAAAAAAACATATATAAAAAGACTAAACTATTTTAACTATTCACGTCCCTAGAAGAGTACCAAATACTTGGGACCTCTCAGCTCGTTATTTCCCGTATCGGAACATTGTGAGGATCAATTCGTGTTTTTTTCTCTATCTTTATTTTATGAATATACCTTTTTTTTTCACTTAAATTGTACCATAACCATACAGCCAAGTCTCTTAATAAATCTGCACAGGTGTGAATAATACTGTATATTCAAAATGTGGTCAATACTGGTTGACCCGATAGGCAGGGAACTTGTGGTTTTGTTTGTTTAAACACTGGAGAAGTAAACACAGCAAATGAATCATTTTATTTATTTCAAGAGCATATTTTTCTTTTTTGTATTTATTTACATATTTACAAAACACCATGTTTCTTGGGGTTTTTTTGTAAGTGCCTGTACAATACCAGTACCCTCAAAGCAGGACTAATTATTATTACTCTAATTTTTTTATAATAGTTAAAGTTATGTTCCATTTTGCGAGGGTGCTGTATGTTTTTCTTGTGCTCTACCGCTCAGCCTTAGCCGAGGTATGTATAGGTGTTTGAACTGGAACAAATTTCTTTTCACAAGTAAGGTTGTTCATTCGGTTAATTAAGGCTAACTATGGTGTACCGGTAGCAAAACATTCTTCCACATACTATCCAGCAGAACTTTCCCCAAACCTGTATAGATATATATTTTTTGTCTTGTTTAAAATTGTTTGCTCTCATTAATTCATATATATACATATATTTATTTTTTAACCTAAGTCCTAATGTGTATATAGTGAGATTGTTGTAGCTCGGGTAACACGACAACTTTTCGTTAAACCTCTCCAAAAAAATCCCAAGTATCCATGAAAATAGTATTAAATCTCGTGTTAGCGGGCTTATCAGTCCTGACCCGTACTGTCCGAATCAGCTACAGAAAATCATTTATAGAAATAATATATGGATATGGATTTCTAATTATATGTACATTTCTATTTCTCTCTCTCTCTTTATATATAATTCCATTTGTTACATACCACACCTCGCGAACCTCGCTGAACAAGAAAGTTTCCATAGAAAAGAGTTAACTACTCTCGCGCTCCATTCGATACTGGACTTGACTCTTCCTAGCTATCTTACCAACTGAGTGGTGTTCCGGCCTCACCCGCTCTGTGGCTGGTGCTGTTTTCAACATCAAGAGGTGTTTCTTCCCCCCTCCTTTCCCATGGTTCATCATGTTCAGCCACTATACAACTCCACAGTTCCAGTATAATATTATTCACGTCCGACGTGTCTCCGTTACACCGAAACTTCATAACTCAGTGGTCAAGACGATGGTGCCGATGGAAAGGTCGGATTGACGGAAATAACACGCCGAGAAAAGTATGAACTTTTAAATTAGAAGGGAGTAGGTGGCTCCAGAGTCAGTATGTAGAGTTTAAGAATAGTTTTCATACCTGATGAGAGTGTCTGTCGCTCTTGATATTATCATACGAGTTATTAGGTTAGCCTTTTATTAATTATGACATGTTGTACATGTCATGAGTGATCTCTCGTTTCACATATTTTTCTGCTCGCTCCTTAAAACTAGTAGTTTGGTTAGGGGTTTATTTCCATCCTTGGCTTGCATGACCGTGTTTTAGTCAGCAGGACCTTCAGGCGGGAAAAGGGGATGTTTTGATTGTTCCAGATCAGAGGATTATCCATAGTTAGGCATTCGCTAACATTTCTATTGTGATTTGGGTGCATCATGCCATACTGTTCACCTGGTTGCTGTGCTCAACTTGTGGGTCGTTACTGCCCATCTGGCATGTCCAGCACATTGTATGCTTTTCAAGTTTTTTTGTTCACCTTTTTGCGGGGAATTCTCTTGGAAATTTGTGAACTCTCTTGGATTTGAGCAGTCAACAGTCTTAAAACGAAAAATGTATGTGTTTCGATTTCAGAAACTGCATTAAAACTTACATTTTGATTTACGTAGATGATATAAATTTGTCAGGGAACAATCTGCAGAAGTTGAATGACATAAACACATCTCTGGTGTCAGAATTCGAGACGAATTGTCTTGGAGGTTTACACAGCTTTCTAGGTATAAAAATTGATCATAAAACTGATGGTATGTTCCTTAGCCAAACAGCCTACCTGAAGAAAGTTCTCAAGAAATTTTGTATGGAACAATGCAATCTTGTCAAGACACCAATGGATACACAGCCACTTGAAATAATTTCATCAGAGTGAATAATTAAAAAAAATACCGTTAGCCTGTTGGTTTTTTACTCATATGATGCTCTACACTTGCCCTTCTCTGAGCTTCTCAGTGAATTTCTACAGCAGGCATCAGAGCAATGCAACAGAAGCACACTGGAATGGAAAACGAATACTACGATACATTCAAGCAACAATTGAAGTTTGTCTTTTATATCAAAAGGACTGTGATGTCACCTTACGGGCCTACATTGATGCAGACTGGGCCAATGATAGCAATGGTCGTAAATCTTCATCTGGGTACTTATTCTAAGTTTATGGTGCCACTCTGGGTTGGAATACACGTAAGCAGACTACAGTCACCCTGAGCTCAACGCAGTCAAGAGTTTGTCTCACTGTCAACCACCTCATCCGACCTACTCTGGTTGAGAAGACTGATCCAGGACTTTGGAATCATTCTAGGACCCACCAAGGTGTACGAGGACAACCAGTCCTGCATAATATGTTTGTATAAATGAGAACATCGGAGACTAAAGCATATTGATGTCAAATACAACTTTATAAGTTTGTATCTTAATGGTGTTATTGATATTATTTATTTGGAGACAAATGAACAATGTGCTGACATTCTAACAAAGAGTTTGGTTGGAACATTTTTTGAGTATTTTTGTAACTATATTGGTTTAATTAAATGCTGATTCACTTGAGATTATTTGTATGTATTTGAGGGTACATGTATGACATTTTTCCTACTTTTGTGATTGTAGTAGAATTGAGTAGGAGTGTTAAAATAGGCAACTCTATACGGGGATATTCTAGTTTAGATTGCTACCACTGTTAAATGTGCTCTTTTTTTTAGTTGATCTGTGTCTATGCCTTTGAGCTTGTGTATAATTTGAGTCATATTATTAGTTATTATAACATATATGGTTAAGTCTAAAAATGGCTAATTATTTCTATAAACCTGTATATATTGACATAAAGGAGGAACAAATAGACTATTAATATTATCATTTCAATCAGTTTCACTGCTTAAATATTGGTTTATAATTTTAACTAATATAGGTTTAAGGTAATGTGTCATGTTCACCCCCTCCCCCTCCCCCACCCCACACACACATATTAATTTATTTTATTTATAAATTGTAGCTGTTGTGACGCTAGATGCTACCCAAGGAGAAAGTAAAAGAATTATTTTAGAAACAATTGTTTTATTATGAATGTTTCAACTTGTCCATAATGTTTGAGACTGAGCTTATAAGCTAAATAAACTTGTATTTATAGAATAATAGAGGTGTTGTTTGGGTATAAACGTTAAAACACAAACATAACAGTTTTAAAATATTTATTTACACAAATAAAAGTTTTACAAATATAGCTCACACCATGAAAAGTATACGTGGAATATTTATTTAAAAAAAATAGTTTTAGAATATGTAATATGTAATGTAGAGTATATAATGGGAACAAACAAGGACACATACTAAGATACATAGGTAATATATATATATATATATACATATTAAAATAACGCAAACTCTCTATGAGAGAGTGATAATAATAAAGACATGTAAACATTGTTTTAAATATTATTCATGTAATTATTTCAAATGTATATCCATTTTTAGTGTACCTTCTTGAGGACTTCAGGTTAAATAACAATACTAACGTAATTTATAAGTCTAATTGTACTTAGTATTTTTGAATGAGACAAACAAAACTATTTCCAACATGTAATAAAAAATATCAAATGAATGTTATTTTACAGAAACAAAGTTTATTATGGTACTAGTCAATTTAAATGAAATATAAGGAAACATATATTCTGGAGATAAAATAAATGTCCAAAGGAGAAAAAAAGGTTAACAATATGTCTTAAAAAATCAATAATTATTTTATATTAATATTTCTGGCTGAAATATGACACCAATTAACTTTAATACATTTGGTTAAATTACTGAATAATATTTTATAATAGTTTCTGGTAGTTGATGGCTTGGAGTTATAATGTATAAAATTGGGTGAAAATTAGAGTGATCTCGCCCTGAAAAGAAAAATGTTTTCAATGATTCTTGACAAAAACCACTTGAGATTTCAAATCCTCATATTTGGAATTACCATGAAGAACATTTTCTCACAAAAACTTCAAATTCATTATCTGACACCTCCTTTGAACTAGTTTAATGCTTCCCCAATCACGTATTTACAACTTAATCATGGCTTTCAAAGGAACTGGTCGGATTTCAATCCTGATCAGATCTATCGAGGACAAGAGAAGAGCCTTGTTTGTGAATTTTAATGTGTTCCAAATCATCCTACTACAATACTTTGACTATGGAAAGAAACAGAATAAAAAAAATGTCTAAAACAATCACTAGAGTATTGAAGGAAGAATTTGGATTCAATTAGCTTGTAAAATGTAGAAATAATTAAATATATTCAAAGAATATTGAAGATTAGGAAACTACTAGGGAAATTATGGAGATTTATTAAAAGTAGGGCTGTCAAACTCTATTTCTCGATACCTCGATACCCTTGATTCTTACTGGTATCGAAAGAATCTAGAGTGGATCTTAATATAACGATTCTTGCTACTTAGATTCTTAACTCTCAATAAAACTGTCAACTAAACAAAACAAAACGCTAACAACCAGAAATGGTAGTAATCGATTATCTCTCATATTAGTTTAGTTGACATCTAACTTAAATGTTGGCAAATTGTAAATATGCCATATTGACCCGAATACAGTACAACCTCAAATATAATACGATCTTAACACCGATTTTCCACTCTGATAGTTTTGTTCCGAAAACCTGTCAAAAAGTTATTAAGAAGCAGGGGTTATTTGTCAAACATTTATTACGACTCCAAACTACACGCAATGTAGCCAACGGGACAGCTCGTATTGTATGAACTGACCGCGGGCGTGTTTCAAAGCCTTACTGGTTGTCGGGAGAGTGTAATTAGACTAACTACCCATTTAAAAGCTTTTTGATTTTCTCTTATTTATACCTTCATTATGTGTGTAAACCAATCATACGAATAGTAAGACGTATTACCGGACCCATTTTTAACTAGGTGCTTTGGACTAGATTTAATTTAGAGAATACTTCAAATGCTTGCTAAATTCCATATACATATATTATTATAAGCAGATGAGAGATTAAATAAGACTAATAGTTACATGTTAATAACTGCGATACTTTACAAACTCGCTAACCTAACAGTAGATAGTGGGATTTTTCAGCACACTCACGGGATTGGTTGAAATTGGTCACGTGACCTCGCCTCCTCGCTCTCTGATTGGCTGTTATAACTAGCCTCTTTCCCCCTGCCCCTGACCTACTTTCCTCCCTCCTCCTGCCCCCCTCCTGACCTCTCCACTACAGCCCCCAACCCTGACATGTTGGTTCTTGGTGATTAATTATTAATGATTGTTAATTAATTAATTGGTAGGATAGAGGTGATTGGAGTTTTTATTCATAGATTAGAACCTCTCTCTCTATAGCGGTCGAGGGCTAGAACGAGTAATGCCAGGCAGCAGTGGTGTTGGTTCTTGACGATTAATTATTAATGATTGTTAATTAATTAATGGGTATGATAGAGGTGTTGGAGTTTTAGGGCGCTGTAGTTTATTAGAACATCGCGGTATGGCTGTCGGGGGTATAATGAACATTGGCTCTTCTGTCACAAGGTTATGTCCTGTCCATGAACCTCTCGCTATGGCAATCGGTAGTAGAGTGTGGTAATTGGATCACCTGCCTTGAGACCGCCTCGTCCATCGCAACCCTGGTGCCAGTCTACCAGTTCGACAAGACAAGAATAGATCGTGACCCCAATGACGTGTGTTATGTCGCAACCCTGGCGCCAGGTTGGCGGGCAGAAAATACAAATTGAGACAAGAATGGTCAATGACCCTGGGCAACGGGATTTTCCCTAGCGCTAACAAGACAAGAATAGATATTGAGGT
>CABFVX010005913.1:9563-26477 GCA_902151425.1 Timema shepardi
ACTAAAAAGTATGTAACATCCTTCTAACTTCCCCCCTCTCTCCCCACCCTACACAGGTCGATTTTTTATTAATCTTTTTTATGAATAATAATAAGTTTTAAAATTTTAATATTTCTTTTAAATTTGTATTAAAATTGTTTACTAGGAATTAAAAATATATTACACAGCTACAAACAAAAAAAATGACATAATTTACTGATTTAATGATTATTGTATTTCATATTTTGAGTAAAATATCATTTTCCCAGATTTTTATTGTGATTTACCAAATTCCCGGCTTATTCACGTTTTTTCTCGATCCCTTCTAATTCCCGTTTTCCCTGATTTTCCTGGATGGTAGACACCCTGCAGTCAGTTAATGTGGATGCCATCTAAGAATCTTCATTAATTAAACTGATTAAATACAACAACATCATTAAAGCCCAAGTTAAAGTTACTTTCTCAGTTCAATAATACATCCTAAAGCAAGTGCATGCATTCCCGAACTTCAGACGTACCTCCAACATTTCGGCGTGTAATCTGCCCTGTATGGCAGCAAGCACGTCGGGCCGACGTAGTATTTGTGCCGTCAAGTCAACGCCGGTGGTCTCCTCTTCATCTTCCATGTCTTCAACATCATCAGTGGCATCACCAACACGCTCTGGGTCTGCCATGATTCAGACTAGAAAAAATATATATTTATCACCTATTTAATTTAACTGTCACAATTCCTCTCAAAATGGCTACTTTAAAGAGTTATTATAGCATCCCCCCGTCTAGCCACCACCCACTAGACCAAATTAATTTTAAAAAAAAGATTGGAAAAATAACTGGCAACATTAATGTCCAAATTTGACTAGGTTAGCCATTTCAATGCGACAATGTAATCAGAAAATAAAAACAATGGATTTCAATAACTAGTCAAGTTGGCTTAGATTGTCATTTGTTTAAAATAAATAAAGTACTTAGCAATATGAAAAAAGCACACACGAATAAAACTGAACTATAAATATTCGGTGGGACTAAAAAGCTTAAGGTATTAAAAATTTGGTTACAATACACAACTGCGTATTTTCTTTATGACAAGAGAATTCCGACATTAAATTTGAATGGTAAGAAAGATGAAAACTGTAACTATTTTATATTGATTTTGTAGATATAGCCACACACTTTTTAACTAGTTTAATTAGTTGTAAGATGAAATATCGTCGATTTGACAATTAACTATAAAATAGAATGACTTTGGACATGTCCGTTCTTCGGCTATGCACATGGAGACCATTTTACTTTATCACTCAGCTGATGATTTAAGGATATATTTGATATGGTTAAATAGAATCTATACAAAATAATATTCAAGAATTATCAGTGAATGTAAGATAAAAGCTTAACCTCAATAGTATATACAAGAAATTATTTTTAAAATAGTCGAGGAGTAGCCCTCTTACCTTTTTACCGCTCACACTCTTTTAGAAAAGATGGTTGAAGATGATGAACTATGAAAAGAGTCAGTGTACCCAACACACTGACAAAAAAAAGTTAAGAAAAAATAATTTGAGCGCGATTATTATGTGATGTCATAGTCCGGATATTCCAACTAACCAATACATTTATATTTAGGTAATGTTTCGAAATAAATCGGTAATTTAGTAAAATAGCCTTGATTTTCAAATCTAGATTAATTTTGTGTGAAATTTTTGATTTTGTAATATCTGAATTGAAAGAATATTATTATATTCCTCTCCGAAAAAAAAAGTAAGCACTTTCACAAACCTACTATATGATTGGTCAGTCGGTTAGCCAGAAACTGCTTCAAAAGCTTTCTTTTAAAAAATAACAAGGCGGGAAATTCAAATTGTTCTTCGCGAGAATAACTCTTGACCAGTGAAAAGTTAGCATATTTTCAAGGCTTCTATTGTCGTGAAATTTTATTTTAAATAAAACAAACATTTGACAGAAATATCTATAGATTTCTTAAATAAAGTCAACACTTAAGGTATTAAATAACATATAGTTAAAAACACTAAAAAAAAGTAAATCTGATTAACATGAGTGTGGGTCTTATGATTACCTTTAATTACATTATTACAAACTAATAAAAATATTAGTTGTTAGTTGATGAAAAGATCATGTGAGGATAATATTACGTTATTATTATTATTATTATTATTATTATTATTATTATTATTATTATTATTATTATTATTAGCACCGCATCTTACTACCCGTTCGGATTATACGCACTTACGCTAATGTGTAATGGTAGGGTGATTGTGAGATGAAATGAAGGACCTACAGTTTAACGTGGAATCCGAACCACGGTGGAGGCCTGGCATTCCCCACATTCAAATATTATGTTATTTGATTCGATGTAAATATAATAAAATATGGCAGAAAAACTAAAACTAGGAAATAATGGAAAGGATCACGGGTGAGTTACAAAGTAACTTAACTAAAGTGTTTTGACGTTTAGTTTTGTTAATCAAGGCCAGGGGTTAACAGGAAGATTCCAAGGTGCCCGGGGCAGAAAATAATATGCCATACCCCATAACACGCACTCATAAATACCACTGAAGTTATGTTTCATGGTAAACTGAAGTAATGAGGTTAAGCATTTATATTTTTTATTATTAATACATTTAATCCTGAGCAAATTATAACTATATTATATATGACTACGTCGCTATTCAGTTCATTTAAAACATATGTTTGTACTTTCTGCTGACATGCGCATAAATGCATATAAAATGCTAGACAATATCTGGGAGTCGATTTTTTTTTTTAAGTTGTTTTTAAAATGATCCTCTACACACTACTTATGTATATTACAAAAAAAAAAGTAGTAGTCATTATTCACTTAACAATTGATTTTACGTTTTGCTAAAGAAATTGTTTGTAAACACCACCACCCTGAAACATCAAACAAAATGGGGTGACCTGGCGGTCTAAGGGGTAAGGTGTCGGACTTCTGTGCTGGGGGTCCGGGGTTCAAACCTCGGTCCCGGCACAGATTTATCTGATTACCAAACCCTTCCTTCACCTCTGACAAGACATCTTGTGAATGTGGGGAATGCCAGGCCTCCACCGTGGTTCGGATTCCACGTTAAACTGTAGGTCCTCCATTTCATCTCACAATCACCCTACCATTACACATTAGCGTAAGTGCTTATAACCCGAACGGGTAGTAACACGCGGTGCTAATAATAATAACAAACGCAATGGTTTTATATCTAATGCCACTGCATATTTCTGGACAGCCTTAAGATTTACTCCTGGAACGTTTAGATACGATCTAATAAAAAAAAGATTATTTAAATTGAATGCATAGCTTTATTTTAGTGTAAATCAGTTGGATCGGCCCAAATTAAACCGGCCAATCGGGAATATCTCCTGGTGTTCTGGTGGGCCTACCCCCTGCTCTCCCCCCTCCTCTCTTCAGGGCATTACAAAGAGTTGGGGTGCGGCTCCAACCCCTCAAAACAATTTTTAAAAAACTTCCTTTGGAGGGGAAGTAAAGTCGTCAATTGTGGCGTTTACAAAACCCCTGAAATGTACAAGACGCCATCTCGGCAGAATCTGTAGGTACATCCTCTCTCGCTAGTGTGAGTTAAGTGTGGAAGGTGACAAAAAAATCGACGCACTTAAATCACTTACCGAGTACATGCGCTTACTCCCAGATGAAGCGGGCAGAACACACAAACCAACCTTTAGGGTCGAAAACTCCCGATCAAAATAATATTCAAACAACTAGAAGTCAAATTGTGTTTGAATTTATTTATTTTATTCCTTTTTTAGCTTTAAATTGCCCCAAAATATGTTTAATATTACAAACAGGTCTTACCATCTTCTGATGAAACCATATAACCACTTTTTTTATATATAATCTGGGTATAGTCCTAATGTTGATTATTTAAAATATATTGTTAATATAATAAAATAATTAGTTCCATGGTGTAGTGGTCAGTGCATCTGGTTATGAACCTAGGGGTTTCGAGTTCAATTCCCGGCTGGCCGTTGGGTATTTTTTACACCGACAGTCACCAGGATATAGTAGTTAGGCCTAAGTTAGGTATTAGCGTTTCCACCGATTCCACACCCTCATACTCGCTATCACCCTCATACTTCATACTCGCTATCACCCTCATACTCGCCATCACCTTCATACTAACTATCACCCTCATACTCACTATCACCCTCATACTCACTATCACCCTCATACTCGCCATCACCCTCATACTAACTATCACCCTCATACTCACTATCACCCTCATACTCACTATCACCCTCATACTCACTATCACCCTCATAACTCGCCATCACCCTCATACTCACTATCACCCTCATACTCACCAGGACATGGAAAGAGCCTCCACAGAAAGGATGTACTATTAGTACATTCGGGCGTCCCCTGGACAACGGTACATTAGTACGGGCTAGTATTTCCACTACTGGGGTAAGAGTGATGTTTTCCCAGACATCCAGCATTATTATTATTATTAATAAAATAGTAAAATAGTTTAAAAGTTACTTTTCCCACATGCAACATTGATGTTTTGTTAAATGTAAATACTTATATCGCAATATACATATATATTTATTCTCAGCACCGCCTGTGTTACACTCGATTGCAATGTGGAATCTAACGATATGGTCCAATCTTATCTCTCCCGGGAGACCCGCGACAGTTCTATTGGCAGACATCAGCTCTCACTAATAATACCCACTGTTTGTCTTCACTAGAAAAGTTATTGTTTTGTGTAATGTATCTTACTACCCATTATTAGCGCCTGTTCGGGTTACACCCATATGTAGGTACTAATTACTCAGTATGTCTAACCTCAACTAATGCGAGAGGTGGTTCCTTGGACCGATGTGGGGGAAGACGATTATTAAGTTTTTTTTTAAAAGTGTCTGTTTTATTAATAAGGAGAAAGGAGAGAGTATCAAAGAGGAAGATGGAGATGAAGTATGTAGGGGGAAAAAAACCCGCAAAGGAGATCAATAGATAGACGGAACAGATTACATCAAGTGCGCACGTGAGAGGAGAGTAATGGATGCTGAATACTGGTAGGAGGGGTGGTGGAAGATGAAGGCATTTTATTTAGCTGAACCGGTCACAGGATGGAAACAGTTCGTGATGATGTTTCACTAAGAAGGCAACTGTAATATTGTTATTATTATTATTATTATTATTATTATTATTATTATTAGCACCGCGTCTTACTACCCGTTCGGGTTATACGCACTTACGCTAATGTGTAATGGTAGGGTGATTGTGAGATGAAACGGAGGACCTACAGCTTAACGTGGAATCCGAACCACGGTGGAGGCCTGGCATTCCCCACATTCACAAGATGTCTTGTCAGAGGTGAAGGAAGGGTTTGGTAATCAGATAAATCTGTGCCGGGACCGAGGATTGAACCCCGGCCGCCAGCACAGAAGTCCGACACCTTACCCCTAGACCGCCAGGTCACCTGTAATATTGTTGAAGGTTTATAAAACCATGTCACAAAGTTTACTGTATTTGTGTTGGGCTGACCCAAACCGTCCAAAGAAGGGCCCAGGTACATAAATATATGAGAGGGCCCTTTTCATCCCCAAGATTATTTTTGAGGGCCGTGTGTCTCAGTGGCAGTGCCCATTTGGACCAACATCGACTCATAGATGATTTAAGCGCTCAGGCCGAGTGAGACCATTTTAAGGTTTTGAACTCTGCATCTTTGTAATTATTCGGAATGTACACAATGAGTAAGCTAGATTTTAAGTAAGTGCACCAGCATTTGTTTGGAGTTCATGGGATTACAAATCTTCCAGCCTGGACGCTTTTTTTTTTAATGAAACTCTGTTTCACTACTTAATTACGATAATGGTTTTATGGATTAGTAAGATTATATTTTTAGAGGAAGTGTGGCCAACAAAACAAATAATTTAGCCGAAACTCTCTGGAAAGTGAATATTATGCCATGTCTGGATGATAGCTATTACTGGCGCTAAAACATTTCAACGTTTGAATAAATTAAAATGACAAAGCAGAAATTTTTCCCGCCAACCTCGGGACCCCTTTGTTTTTTTATATTCAATCAATCTATTTTATTTATTTTTTAGTTTTTGACTTCAGATTTAAAATTTTGTATATTCATTATTCGATGTAGGATGTGTTGTTTGTCATTTCTAACGAAAAATAGTCCATCAATTTTATTTGTGGGTGTATATTTGTGACAAAACCATTTCTCATCAAAGGTGGCAACACTGATGGTCGTCCGGCTGCTTGAGCAAAGTCTAGATTAAGGTGGGACTGAAAGGGGGCGCTAGAACAGGTCAGTGTTTTTGTAGTTGTTGTTTTTTTAGCAAAACATTCTTTTGGTCAAAAGAAATAAATTATTGGTCCAGAACAAACAAAGAGTTTAATTTTCTTCGCGTGTCGAGTATCTGTCACGAGTATATGCTGCATTAGTTGACAGAATGTTTAAATGAAGATAAAAGTTGTCATTAAATTCCAAGACACCCTTGACAGATATTCAACAACTGTTGATATCACCACGTGAAGAAAATTAAACTCTTACGTTTGTACCGGGAGCAATATTTTATTTGTTTTGGCCAGAAAAAAATGTTTTGAGATAAAAAGTGCAAAAACACTGACCTTTCCTCATGTTCCCCCAATCCTCACCTCAGATATGCAAGTATGTATTTATTTAGCACCGCGTCTTACTACCCGTTCGGGTTGTACGCTTTAAGTACTAATTACTCTAATGGATTAGGAATTGGGAAGGTTGAAATTAGAGGAAGTGAACCCTCATTTGCGTGAAGGGAAAGTGGAAAACCATTTAGGGAAAAACCACCCCCAGTTCACCCGACCGAGATTCGAACCTCGATCTCCCCGTCCCTCAGCAGTCGAGCAGCTCAACACGACTAGCGTGTTAGCCAACTACGCCACCGAGGCGGGTGATATGCAAGTAGTCATTTGTTTGTTACAACCCAGTTATAACGAACGAGATAAAATTTCCAATAACTAACGTTAGGTACACATTTTGGAGGAAAATATTCCACTCTGAAAACTGCCGCTACTGGACCGAGGAGGTAATGGGTGCCTCTTGAAAAGTAACCAATCGCTACCACCCAACCCTGGTGACCTAGGTTTCATCCCTGGTGACCTAGGTTTCATCCCTGGTGACCTAGGTTTCATCCCTGGTGACCTAGGTTTCATCCACTGGTGACCTAGGTTTCAGCCCTGGTGACCTAGGTTTCAGCCCTGGTGACCTAGGTTTCAGCCCTGGTGACCTAGGTTTCATCCCTGGTGACCTAGGTTTCATTCCTGGTGACCTAGGTTTCATCCCTGGTGACCTAGGTTTCAGCCCTGGTAACCTAGGTTTCATCCCTGGTTACCTAGGTTTCAGCCCTGGTGACCTAGGTTTAATTCTATCAGAACTCGTCAGAAGGAAGTGTGAAACGCGCTCCTTGAAAGAGGAGACCAAAACAAAACAGGAAGGAAAGGGAAAGTGGTAAAGAATGATAACAAGTAAAGTCTAATTTTCATTGGAAGAGACTTTCGGTAAACACAAACAAGGTTTTTTTTGCTGTCGAAATTGATAACAAAAGGAATGTAACTTTTATAGCTGTCAGATATATCCCTTCCTATGAAAATTGTACTATAGATAGGGATGATTAACATACAGGACAATGGCAGGAAATGTAAAGTAAAGGATGTGACTATATTATAAAAATATCACGACAAACATGAGAAAGATTCCTTAGTTACGAATCCTTTAGAATATGGATTTAAAAAAAAAAAGAAAAAAGAATTTGAAATATGATTATGGAAATATTTTTTATTTTTTTATTTTACTTAACAATTAATATTTGGAAGATTTTCTACAAAATAATTTCCGTCAACTCCAAAACACATCTGGATCGATTACAAAGATAAGAAGACATGGAAATGTTTATATAACAAACATGTGTAAATATACTAAATTAATTTCCAATAAATAAATAATTTACAAGTCAATTTTACAGGTCATGGTACACAAAAAACATAAAAGCTTTACATATAAATTGTATATAACATTCATACTTTTTTTTCTTTTTTACTAAACCATCAAACAAAAGTAAAAATGTGGCACATTACACATATGCCACTTTAGCACTGACAAGATAATTTATTGTGTAAGTGGGAGAAAACACAAGTAGTAGGGAACTTTCTCCGCATATGAAACGATATATCTCGAAAGTGAAAAGAGAGTTTTCTTAGATATTGTCCAATTAGTTGATAATAATAATATTTAGCACCGCGTCTTACTACCCGTTTAGGTTATACACTTTAAGTACTAATTACTCTAATGGATTAGGAATTGGGAAGATTTAATTAGAGGAAGTGAACCCGCATTTGCGTGGAGGGAGAGTGAGAAAACCATTTAGGGGAAAACCACCCCCCCACCAGCTCACCTGAACGAGATTCGAACCTCGATCTCCTTGTCCTCAGCAGTCGTGTTGAGCTCGACTGCTGAGGACGGGGAGATCGAGGTTTCGAATCTCGGTCGGGTGAACTGGGGGTGGTTTTCCACTCTTCCTCCACGCAAATGCGGGTTCACTTCCTCTAATTCAACCTTCCCAAATTGCTAATCCATTAGAGTAATTAGTACTTAAAGCGTATAACCCGAACGGGTAGTATGACGCGGTGCTAAATATTATTATTATTAACTGTATTATTGAGTTTTATATGATGGTTGTTTTTTTTTTCCTCTGTACAAGTTTACAAATCTATAATCATGTGTTTCTTTTCACAAGTTTGTTATAATGAGTAGTCAAGAATCTAAGGAACAATTCAGACAACATCTGAACATCAGAGGACATACATCCTAAGAAGAAAACATCAAACTAGAGTTAAAAGAAAAATACCAACCTGAAAACCTGTTGTCTAGGTATCGCTGCGCCTAGGTATAAAACAAGCCGCACTTTACCCGCTAAGCTACTAGTCGTGCTATCCGGCAGATAAAAACTTTAACAGACGTTTAAAATAAAAACAACTAGCAACAAGATTAAGGACGGTCTTTGGCGCAAATTTATTCTCATTGGTTGTTTTTTTTTAACAGCGCATCTTACTACCTACTACCTGTTCTGGTTGTACACATATGTACTAATTAAGCTAACGAGCTAGGGATGAGAAGGTTTGAATCTAGAAGAAGCGTTCCTGCATCTATGTGGTGGAAAAGTGGAAAACCATTTTGGGAAAAACCACTCTCGGTACGCCCGGCCGAGATTCGAACCTCGATCTTCGCCATCATCGGCTGTCCGGTTTATTTCAAGAATAACACCTTAGACGATGCGGCCACCGAAGCAGGTTATTATCATAGCTAACACATTAATTCTTGAATTGGAACTAAATATTTTGGAATTTTTAGTGGTGATTAAATGATTTTTTTTAAATGATCAAAATTGTCATGGATTATGAGATTAATAGAAACTTCTTTTATTTTTGCGATATTTCTGGTCCACACATATTTTCTTGGGTGCAAAAAAAAAAAGCGCGACCGAATCTATAGTTGATATCGCGTTGTAAAGAGATTTTGAGATTAATCGGATCCAGATTAGTTTCGGACCAGGCCGCAACTATAAGTACTTCTGCTCTCGTCACACAACATAAACATTTGAGGCACAGCCAACCTATCAACATAATTGATCAACAGTTTTAAGTCCGCACTGGTAGAAACAACAACAACAAAATAGCAAACATTTCTTATCGATTTAATGGAAGCGTCGACGCGCACAAATACCAACTATTTTTACTGTTAAACAATGTGTTCTTTATTTTATGGTTCATTCTGTATACATTTATGAATATATTTACTTTTACTGTAAGGATGTGTGAAGGTCACTATTTAAATGCCAAGCGAATTCGAAGCGATGTCAAAAAAAAAATGGCTTAGCTAATGTCTCAGGTGAAGTTTTTTTTAATCACCGCGTCTTATTACTCGTTTGGGTTGCACACACTTACGCTAATGTGTAATGGTAGGGTGATTGTGAGATGAAATGGAGGACCTACAGTTTAACGTGGAATCCGAACCACGGTGGAGACCTGGCATTCCCCACATTCACAAGATGTCTTGTCAGAGGTGAAGGAAGGGTTTGGTAATCAGATAAATCTGTGCCGGGACTGAGGAATGAAGCCCGGCCGCCAGCATAGAAGTTTGACACCTTACCCCCTAGACCGCCAGGTCACCGAGAGATTAATTAAACTGGTGTGTTTAGGGACTAAGCAGGGTGGATTTATAGGAAGCGCACACACATTTGAGTGGAAAGAGATTGGAAAACCACACCCAATACACCTAACCTACATTCTAACCCCAATCTTCCCGCCTTTGGCAGAGACATATATTGCGAGAATAGCGCCTTAAACCATGCGACCACCGAAGCAGGTAAGGTTTTTATTAACGTCACATGACACTTTTTTTGTTAATTTTTTTTATTGCTCCATTAAGTGTATCTGGATAAGGAGAAAGGATTGGATAAAAAAAACATTATGGGGAGTTAAAAATCCATTGGGTTGAAATTTGGTAGTTTAACAGGCCATTCAACGAATCCGCCACGACCAACCAATTTTTGACGAAAAACTTTAATAACTCTAAAAACTAAGTCTTTAGACCTATGTTTACATTAACTTTTCATAAACAACCTGTATCTTACTTGATGCTGATGTATCTGGATTTATCTCTGCTTACATCACAGATTGTCATTTAATAACCAGTCCCTGTTAAAATATCTGTTATAAAATGATCACATATTGAAATTTGTCACGTTTAGCGAGACATTTCAAATATGTGCATAGTTATGCGGTTTTTCTTCGTAGAAAAGTTTCCAAGATGCAAAGGTTATTGTTTGATGTCTAAGTCTAAGCATAGGAGATTTCAACTTCGACTTTAAACTTCAACATTTCTAAGAAACTTCACACATCCCTACTTTTTAGTACAGTAAAATTTTGCCAACTTTATTTTAGAGGGAACATGAACAATATATGAATAACTAACAGAAACAATTTATTTGTAAAATATCTCCAAATTTGACAAACTAAGTTTAATTGTAAGTATTAGCCGATATAGTAAATATACAAAAGGTAGAAATTGGGTGTTCCTACAAAGACAAACATCAGGTAATTATTCTCGGCATAACGTCACTCGTGACAGTGACATTGGCGAGAGTAGAACAAGATTAGGCCGTAGATTGGACGATTCTCGCTACCTTTGAAGGTAAACATTCGTGACAACTTCACGCGTGTCACCTGGACACCACGAGTTCGCTGCTGAGGTTTGCGAGAGTCCCGAAGTGCCCCTTGTACATAACATCTTGTGCGTATTTATAAAGTTGGCCTTGAGATTATCGATCCTCCGTGATTCACGGGCATGTACGGTCATGGCAAGATTATTTTGACGACAAAAGCTTCAAATCATATTCTTCGATATCCTCAGATTACTGCTTTCATCAACCTCGTTTTAATAATATATTTTTTTTTAAAAACCACTCCTGGCTTTTAATAGAACTGTCAAAATCTTTTTAGTGTGATTTAAAAAAAAAATTCCAACCACCTTGACAGAAAAAAGTTATTTCTACTGTTTACAAACTAGTTTTAACAATAAATAGTTTATAGTCGCTAGACAAGATTATGGCCAAACTAAACTTTCCTGAATTTAAACTAAAAATAAATAACTAGATACAAAAAATAGGGTGTTAAAAGATGGATAAAAGGTGTATTTAACTAAATGTGCAACTTAACATACTGTTTTAGTAAAAAGTATTTGAACTAAACAACAAAAACATGATAAAATGATAAAACAAGAATATTTTTACACAATTATATTGTGAATATAAATATACTATTACACTCTGGATTGATTATTTAACCAACAAACAATTCTTGGATAAAATACTAATGAGAATGGAGATGGGGGACAAAACGTGAAATATTTCTAGAACTACTTTACAAATTTTGGAAAAATAATACAAATAAAACATTTGTCAATCATTTAATACCTTGGATATAAATTGTTTGTGCATTACCTAGCTTTAAAACAAATCAAACTAAAAAGAAATGTGTGAAGTCCACTTTTTAAATTCGAAGTGGAATTGAATTGAATAAGATGAAATATTCCCAAAGCCGAATTGAAGTTCAGATATTTAAAAAAAAGTGTAATGTTTGATAAAAAAATAATATATGTTGCATAAAAATGTAAAATTAGGTAAATATATTTAACAAAATTCTATATATTAAAGATATTTAATATATAGCTTTTGTCTTAAAATAATAGATTAAGTAATCACAAAATGTAATTTAATTAGTTTTAATTTTTTTTATGCTAACATTAATTTGTGATGGAAATAACAGAAAATTTAAATAATAAAACAAAGATGTGTGTTTTAATTATTTTTTTTTTACGGAGCTTTGTAATTTTTGAATCTGGAATTTAGCTTTCAAATTGAAGTCAAAGGGAATGAATATATGAAGCTAAGTTAAGGTTTTTAAAGTTTAACACTACCTACAAACTAATAAAAAAAAGGTTAAAACACAAACTTTCCTCATTGACGAAATATTTATGTTATTTGTAAAGTTCTAAAATAAACAAATGTAAATATAAGAAAGATAGAAATATCTAGCCATGTTTTTGGATATGCATGGCTTGTATTTCAAGGTTATCAGGCAATATTAGACAAACCCACATCACTGTTCTCTTAGGGGTAGGCAGATATCGGTGCATATAGCTCAAAAAAACAAAACTCCGTACAAATCCATCCTCACTAACTTTATCAACACTTCCCTATCCTCACATACTCCCTTCAACAACATCCATATACAGAGTCATACATGCTCCTTTATTCTTAAAACTCTCAATGTTTCTTTTTTTCACACATTCGTCTACAACATTTAGCCACGTCTTACATGGCCTACCCCTTCTTTTTGATCCACACACTCTACCTTCATATATTTGCTTCATCCCTCGATCCCCACTCATCCTGTCAACATGCTCAAACCAAGGTAAGACGCTTCTAACACGTTGACCTGTTGGATTCCCTTTCAAACCACACTCTTTTAATACTGACTGTCCATACGAGTTTTTGCACATACATGTCTTAAAAGTGACTATTGGGGATTTGACCTTAAACGAGAAATCTATGCAATTTTTTTTATGTGACTCAATGTTTCAACTAAAAAGAGGGGGATGGAGATACAATATGTGTTTGAATCAAAATACTTAATCCTTTAGTTTGTTTTTTCTTCTATGTATGGGTCTAATGTATAAATGTCACAAATATCGCAGTATTGGGATCCTCTATGCTTTCCAGATGTTTTTTTAGCGCCCGGACACAAGAATCGAACCCAGGAACTTTGACTTGGTTCGTCAATGTCCTACCACTGGGCCGTCATTCTGTCCTGACAATGAGCACAGGACGAATCCTAGATAGCTAAGCGGTAGAGTGTCGGAACGCTAAGCCATGGGCCGCAAGTTTGATTTTCGTGTCCAAGTGACATTTTTTTTTATTTCAATCTACGAATATTTATAATTTGGAATTGCTGAGAGCACTATTTCACATGGGGTGGGATAAAATATGTTCCTGTCCGGCAAGCGAGGGTAAATGATTTGAGGCGGTGGAATCAAAGACGGCTTGGATAGCTCCTTGATGACCAAACTTCACGTAATACCACCGGTAGCCCGTATATCTCCCGTATCCAGCTGAGGCGAAACAACCAAAGAAATCCTATATTTATATTTAAGAAATTGAAAACGTAAGAAAGTGTACTTGCTAACTAATGATACTCGAGGCGAGATGTTCCAGATAGTCCGGCTCAGGGTTGGCCCCAAAGTGGCACTCGCGCACCGCTGTTCCAAGTTGTGTCGTGTTTGCCTGACCTTGTAAAGATAGCAATTCCTCTGACGCACAAGGATTCATATATATGCTCGTTAGCAGTACCTCAACATACACGAGGCAATGCTATCTATATAAACATGACGTATGGCGGTACTTAGTAAGTTGACTCACAGCTGATAGTGTTGTAAGCATTTTGTTTGGTCATAAATAGAACCTGATTAGATTGAATTATCCTTCGAAACAAATTGGTTATGTCGTAAACATATCATATCTAAGCAGCATTTGAGTTCAGTGTTTTTTCAACCGGTGCAGAAATCTTCGGGACAGTTAACCACACGAGTTGAGGGTTTACTGTAGTGACAAATGATTTCGGGAGTGAATAATGTTTTGTAACAATTTAGAAGCAATGCTTAAATAAGATTTTTCTACAGGTTCGGTGGCATGATACAGGCATGTAAACCCAAACCATTAATAGTAATATGATTAATAATTATACTTCGCTGCACAAATTTCTATTGGCACGCAAAATAATTTCTCTGTGCGAATTATCGACAAAGTGTTGGCGTGTTCTCCCAAAGGTTCGCCAACTGTGGGTCTAGAGTTTGGTGCAGTACAACTTGGATCATGGGAGTTTCTAGTATTTAGGGTAGCAAGCCATCACGTTACCCACCAATTGAGAGGCGGACAAACAAGGTATTAGTGGTGTGCAAAGCCTTGAAACTTCGACTTGGACTTCGCTTCAAAAAAATTCTAGCTTCGACAATTACAAATATTCGCCATTAAAGGTCAATTATCGACATCCTGAGCTGTTATGTAAAGTACAAAACCATATTCACATCGAAAATATCTGAAGTAATTGAATTGTAAGTCGTGAAAATAACTTGATTTGTCAGAATAATACAAAATATTACAAACAATAAAAAAATATATTTCAAATTGAAAATGTTGACTTCACACACCCCCTGCAAGATAACAAAGTTAGGCCATGTAAAAAAAAAGTTATTTTAAGGCATAGATAAACACTTTGTGGAAGAACTTTTTATTTTTTGCGATGTTGGATAAAGTTTTCGACTCCGACAAGCGCACAAGTACCGTGTTTTAAAATAAACATATTTGTAGAGTCTCTTTTTGTTTGAGAAAAACTCTTTGTCTGTTTCGAAGCTAATTAAATATCATATCAATAATGATATATATAGCTTCTCTTTTAATCTCTCATTTTGTCTCGGTAACAATTTTATTTTATTGCATTTAATTATATATTTAAAAAATAAGCAAAGCCTAAAACAAGAAGGGTCTTGTGTCTTCGATTAAAAAAAAAAATTGTTGAAACTTTTCTTACTTAATATTTTGGAGAAATATATAAGTACACTTTTTGACTTTTATAAAAACAAAAAAACAAATGTTCAACTAAGCCTTAAATTTCAAGATGTACCTCAAATTTTGTTGCTGATTTTATAATCAAAATGGGACACACAGTTTCACTTCATAATCAGTTTGGTTCACGTCCAAAGAGCCGAGAAATCGAGATAAAAAATTACCGAAAGTTTACTTTCATAGCAATATATATTTTTTATTTGGGCTCTATCCAAGTGTCGACACTTTAGATCAATCATTCGGCGGATTTCATCGACATATCGTCATGAGTGTGGCTCACAGTAATTGTTCCCAAAATATAACAAAAACTGGGAACGAACTAGAGACTTGTGAGTAGTACAGATAGGAATATTACTGTAAATTATGAGTGTTCTATATTTGAGTTAGTTTGTAAGTCGTGCAGGACCAGAACGTGGTATGGTCATGTGAGGAGGAGAATGGAGGAGAAGTTGAGAGGCTAATGTCACAAACAGAACCGGCCAGGGGCAGGAAACTGAGGAGGAAAATGGAGGAGGATAATAAATCATGTGCTGATATAATCAGTGATATAAGAAAGTGGACGTTAAACCACTCAAGTAATCATAAAAATGATAAATACTTAAAAATCCAAATTTGTGTGATTACATATTCTTTTTTATTCCCAAAAAAAAATATCTTAAAACTTTTATATTTGTGTGTTTATGAAGAAATTTAACATGAAATATTTGTAGTAAAAGTATTTCTCTAATTTGGTAAAAAATGGAACAAAAATTTATATTTTTATTCAAATTCGATCTCAACTCCTAAGGGAAAGATTATAATTACCATATGCCTACTTAATTGGATAATTTGGCAACATTTTATAATACAATATTTTTGTTAATTTTGAGGTTAGAAATACATTTTTGTATGTCAAACGTTTCTATTTTTCGCGTTGTCCGACCCTAAGACTTGCATTTCACCGCGGCTCCGATCACGAGTCAAACAAAGTGAAACTGTGTCTCCCGTCTCGTCTTGGCGAGGAACATACCACCCCGGGGCTATCAGGACACAAGAATAGGGGAGGAGGTGTCTACTGTCATGCTCTTCATCAAGACGCCTTGGGCTTGCGCGGGAACCCGGAGAAGAGCTTGCGTTTCCTCCGCCGAACGTCGTCATCAGTCGTTGAGTTGGAGTCTGTGGAGTACTGCTCCTCCTCGACCGTCGCTTGGTGCTGGAACTGGTGGGTGTGTTCTCGGGAGGAGTGCTTCCTACCTGACCCCGAGGAGGGTGCTCGGGGAACTCCCTGTTCCACTAGGTGCGTCTCGGAGAGGGAGCTCTTTGACAGGGATGGCTGTGGCACACACACCGCGAGGTTCATTAGATATTCACTGCTTTAGAAGGTAAATGTGCGCTAGTAAGCAAAGGAGGGGAGTGGAGACGTGCAAAGAAGTGATGCATGTTTCAATATTGGAGTGTACGTCCCAAACCTGGGGAGAGAAGGAGAGAGAGAGAAGCAAGGGAGGGACAAGGATGGACAGGGTGAGAGAAAGAGAGAGAGTGAAGGAAGGGACAAGGATGGACAGGGTGAGAGAGAGCGGAGCAAGGGAGGGACAAGGATGGACAGGGTGAGAGAAAGAGAGAGAGTGAAGGAAGGGACAAGGATGGACAGGGTGAGAGAGAGCGGAGCAAGGGGGGGACAAGGATGGACAAGGTGAGAGAAAGAGAGAGAGTGAAGGAAGGGACAAG
>CABFVX010005913.1:30458-45398 GCA_902151425.1 Timema shepardi
GTAAGACGCGGTGCTAATAATAATAATAATAATAATAATAATAATAATAATAATAATAATAATAATAATAATAATAATAATAATAATAATAATAATATAAGCAGGTATCACAGACAAGGGCATAGAAAGCTAGTTTTTTCCAAAGGGGTGTTCACTAGTAAATAGTACTGTAGCTTTAACCAATAAAAGTAATTATAAGTATATATGTACCCTCCTAGAGGGTCTTAAGACCCCCTCCCTAACCCCGCCCTTTCTACACCCTTAACCACATGATAAACTGCTAATTTTCTTGCGTCTCTTTCTACTTCCTACATTGGGGTCTTAAGTGTGCTAGTGTTTAGACTAAGTGCGTCAAGTTAAGATGCAACCTGCTTTGCAAAAATAGCTTAGAATTCACAAAATAGGTAAACACCTTTAACGTCTGCTTGTTAGTATATTTTAATTTACAGTCACCTTGTAGGCCGAGACAGACAACCGTGGGAAATGTATTTACCATCCATCAAAAACCCACCCGAGACTCGGCATTTTCCTTCTTTTGGCTACTTTACAGCCTGTTTTTTTAAAACTTATTTTAAGTTTGACGCAAGACGATTTTGTTTTATATATTATAAATTAGAGTGGGACCATTTAAGGTATCTTTCTACCTTCCAGGGTATATGAAGGGTACATGGTTGGAGAGACCTTAAGCTTGCGGTTAAAAGTTTAAAATACACATCCAGTATTTTTTTTGTCATGAAATTCTCTCTTTCACTCAGGGCTTTTCTTTTTTAGACTCAAATAAGTTATTGTATTTTTTTGTGTCCCTGCCTCCTCCTCGGTTAACCAAGTGCGTGCCAATCCTGGTATCTGGTGTGTAGTCGACAATGTCCCTGATTGGTCAAGTGACAAGTTAACAACGTGTTGTGATTGGTTGTGAGAGGAGCACAGTTGTCCAGAGGTCCTTGTCAGGCTCTCGCTGTTAAGAGCCGATGATCCGATAAAGAGAGCGAACGGCGTCGCTCGAGACGATCTCGAGCGAAATATTGGTGAGAAGCGATATCAGCAACGGTATCAGGTGAGTGGTTAGCACTCGTCAAATGCCAATCCTAGTCACAAACGTCTGCAATATCTTGTCATCTTTATCGCTGACAGTAGATTCTGGAGCTGACAGATTCGACAGATAGATACCAGTGATAATGGTTCCTAAAAGAGATTAGAAGCGAACTAATAACTTCTGGTTTGATTCTAGTTGACGTCTTAATGAGGACCCCTCCAGAGAATTCAGGGCAGCAGGCCCTATGAGAGAGGGGGCAGAGGGTACATCATACCCGGATCTAGGGGTCTAAAAGGGGCTTGGGAATTTCCTGGGATCTCAGAAAATGTTTAAATATATTGAAGACTACCATTCCCATTTCCGCTACTAGTACTATTACTAAACTATTAGTGTAGGTATAGTATTTTTGTTTTATTAAGTTTACCTTTTTTTATATATAAAAGATGCATACATTAAATATATTTTTTTGTCTTGTTTCTTTTTTTTTTCAGATAGGATTAGTTAATTAAGTTTTTTTTATAGGATTAATATAAAATGGAACAAGGGATCAAAAATACTTTGTACCCCCTTATAAAATTCCTCTAAGAGGCCCTGCAGGGCAGAGGCAGTGAGATTGGGGGCCCACTTTGACACAATAGATTTATAAATTGTATTAACAGAATATGTGAATAAAGTACACGTAAAAAAAAAGTTTACTTCCGTCGTTATCTTCAGTATAAAAAATGTATTTAATGGGCGTGTGTTGCAGATGAGGCTCGAGTTAGAATGTTTTTGGCAGTTGGGATAGCCCCCGCGAAACAAGGGGCAAACTGCCCCATTTCAACCCCACCTCCCTCATCCCCTAACCTTCATGGTCCTGTTACTCAAAGAGAAAAAAGGATGGCGCTTTGAGCTAACATTTAACAATGATGATGTATTAGGTTAAGTTAGTCTCTAGGCTGTGTGTTGAAGTACAATCGAATTTTCATAAGAAGGTCCTTTTAAAAAATTCAAACAAGTAGGGCCCTTATTATGAAAATTGGACAGTAGTTGTGCATTCAATAGCGTATGTCGTTGATAGATACTAAATAAATAATCACATTTATTTATTTTTTTAGATAATTTTTAAGAAAAGTGGTTATAAACTTGATCCAATTACTTTTGTTGGCAGTGCCAATCCAGGAATTGAAACTTGGACCCTCTGAATCACTAGCAAGTTACACAACAGTCTGACTGGGTTGTTCAGTCTCTGTGTTGACCCTTCTCGTCATGAGGTCAATCGGACCAAAATGTCGACATACGACCCTCAACAATCAACATGATTGGTCCGTGCGTCTATTCCGGGAACACAATCTTACATACAGTCCAATCTTCATAGAAAGAACTTTTATGTGATAGCGAGAAAAGTTACTATCTGCTCACACGTATTGATACGTAGATTCAGATGATCTCTAAATGAAAATTTTAATTTATATTATCAATACAATATAAAATCACAATAATAATAGTGCTTGGTTCCACTATGGTGTAGTTTATAAGATAGGACCATAGTGTAATCAGTCAATGTAAGATTGCTGTTGGCCAGGGTAAGGAGTGAAAACACACAAAAAATCTTTTTTGATATAAAGTATGATAAAGTTTCAAACCAACAATCAGTTTGCCAACAATTTGTGTGCGCTATTCATCCATAATATTCATATATTTCTGTTTATTAATATCAAATTTTTTCTGTAAGAGTGAGGAAGAGAAAATTTAGAAGAAATGTACCAACATTTGCAAGGAAGTTGAATAGGAAATCATTAATGAAAAACTACTTTGGAGCAGCTGTAAAAGATCAAAATCGTGTTGTCATACAAGCCAGTCTAGATGAGCCTGACACATAGTCTGCAAGCCCACTGACAAGAGCGAACACATTATAGAATTATGAATAAAATAATAGCAAAAATTATTTTTGTTTGGAGAAAGCCAAAGACCCAATTGAAAATATGCCACACGTGACCCTGGGCACGGTACAACTCCTGGATAGCTCAGTGGTTGGAGTATTGGCGTACTAAGCCAAAGGTCCCGGGTTTGATTCCTGTGCCCGAGTGTTATTTTTCAACTAATTTAATTAATTAAAAATAGTTAATCTCAGTGGTCTTGGGTTCAAGTTCTCCCCTCAGGACTCGATGGTCGTGAGTTCAAACCCAACCAAGTTTTATCGAGCAACAACTTCCTTCGGAGGGGGTAGTAACCCTGTTGGTCCCAGGTCAATTGTGTCATGTAAAAAAAAAACATGGAAGGTATGTTAAAATACCTTTCCAGCCAGAATTGGTAGACTCTGTTGCTCTAACTCATGGAAATTCAGTGTTCTGATATAATCAGTCGGTTCAGAAAGTTCTTGTTAAACACCTCAAATAAATATTATTATTATTATTATCACCGCGTCTTACTAACCATTTGGGTTATACACACTTACGCTAATGTGTAATGGTAGGGTGATTGTGAGATGAAATGGAGGACCTACAGTTTAACGTGGAATCCGAACCACGGTGGAGGCCTGGCATTCCCCACATTCACAAGATGTCTTGTCAGAGGTGAAGGAAGGGTTTGATAATCAGATAAATCTGTGCCGGTACCGAGGATTGAACCCCAGACCCGCCAGCACAGAAGTCTGACACCTTACCCCCCTAGACCGCTAGGTCACCCCTCAAATAAATAAAAAATTTAATTAAAAATAAGTCATTCATTACAAGATGTACCACAGCAAGACTATAAGAAACTAACTGAGCTGACATCTGCTGGTACAAAACAGATACATATGTTCTGTCTACATCAGTCCCCAAGAGAGCGTGCAACAGTTTAAAGCACAAGAGGTGCGCGCGCATAAGTTAGCTTGAAGCGTGCAAGTGAGGCCATGTGCGGAAAATAATGTTGTAATAATAATAATAATAATAATAATAATAATAATAATAATAATAATAATATTTTAGCAACACGCCTTACTACTCGCTTTAAGTACTAATTACGCTAATGGATTAGGAATTGGAGAGGTTGAATTATAGGAAGTGAACCCGCATTTGCGTGGAGGGAGAGTGGAAAACCATTTAGGGAAAAACCACCCCCAAGTTCACCCGACCGAGATTCGAACCTCGATCTCCCCAGTCCTCGGCGGTCGAGCTCAACACGACTAGCACGTTAGCCAACTACGCCACCGAGGCGGGTCATGTTTAAGTAACAACGCACAGTATATTGAAGAGTAGCTGAAGGTATTTAGGATCGGATAAAAAAAATTACCCAACAATATTTAGTAGTTCCTATTTTATTGCAAAATTATCCTTACATAAATAAAAAAACCTTTGGCAATAAGGTGATGAGATAGATTTTTTTTTAAACATTTTAATCTCTTCGATTGGAATAATTTTTTATCTAATAGTAACAAGAGAAAATAAAATGTTGTTGACGAGATAAAACAAATCTCCTGTCATTTAACTATATTCATACCCGCCTCGGTGGCGTAGTTGGCTAACGCGGCGCTTGTCGTGTTGAGTTCGACTGCTGAGGACGGGGAGATCGAGGTTCGAATCTCGGTCGGGTGAACTTGGGGGTGGTTTTTCCTAAATGGTTTTCCACTCTCCCTCCACGCAAATGCGGGTTCAACTTCCTCTAATTCAACCTCTCCAATTCCTAATCCATTAGCGTAATTAGTACTTAAAGCGTATAACCCGAACGGGTAGTAAGACACGGTGCTAAATAAATAAAAAAATAAAAAATTATATTCATACATGTTGCAAAAAAAAAATTATAAACTTTATCCGAGAGTTGAACAAATAACGGGAAAAAGAAATCAAATGCTATTTTAAAATGAATGTGTGTGTGTGTGTGTCGTGTTAATTTTGAGTACATTTCCCCCAACTATATTACAATCTTTTTCTTTTATCAAATTGGCAAGCATGAGATACATATTAGCCATGGTATCATAGTTTCAAGCAACTTCAGTGTCGCCAATCTTTTCTCAATACAAAAAATTCCCTGTGGTTTTTCCAGAAGGAATTCTCATTGTCATTGTCAGTTTAGAAAGTACTATTAAGAAATAAAATGTCAACCGTCATAAAGTTGTGAAGGTCCGTCATTGGCGTTTGGAACAGAATAATTTGACCGTGCCCCAGTGGCCGAACTAGGACTTAATAAAAATTCAGAAATAAAAGAGAGAGAAAATGTTAATTTGACCCACACCTATTCATGATGGATAAAAATTTGACTTATATTTCTTCAAACTTTTCATATTTGACCCTTTACAAAAAAAATATTAGTATATCTCGTCTTGTTCATTAGTGAATTTTTAAAATCTTTAATAGGTCGTCCATTCCAACAAAGTGGCCGTAATGTTGATGCGTGTGGCGATTGTTTCTACGGTAATGTTCCAGACTTAAAATATCAGTATTTGTGATTCTTAAGGTTCTAGTTTAACTTTCAAGAATATTTAGAAATTAAGCTTTTAAGTCAAAGGAACGCTTATTTAAGCAATCTATTTATCTGACTACCTGTCCAGGTTATAAGTATATTATGTCCTAGCTGTACAAATGTGTTGGGAATGAAGCAGGTTAAATTTAAGGTAAATGTACCCACATGAGTGTAGAGAGAGTGGAAAAACATACCTAGGAAAAATCAACCTTCAATACACCTGAGCGAGATTCGAACCTCGATCTTCCCGTCATCGGCAGTCTGGTCGATTGCAATGAGTGGTGGCTTAGGCCATTTTACCACCAAAGCGAGTTATGTTTACAAAGGCACATTGTGTCATTGCGCTTTCAAAATATTTACCAAAATGTTGTTTCGCCTGTGAGTCGAGCAGTTCTTCGGTGTATATTTAATTTATTTGGGGAAAAGAGGGTGTTAAAAAAAGTCAGAGTCCGGGAAACAAGGCTACCAACTTACAGTTTTCCTCCACTGCAGCAGCAACTGTGTAAAGTGCAACGTGTAAATGTGTTCCCATCACGCGTGTAACATGCTAAATAATACTAGAAATAAACAAGCAAAAGAAAAGGAAAGGTTGATGTAAAAAAACAAAAACACAGAGGAACACAAGAAAGCTTGGCTATCCGAAACACCAAAAATAGTTAAAACAAGAAGCAGGTCATTCACTAAATAACGAAGAAACGAAAGATAAAATCAAAATCGGTGAATGGTCAACATTTATCATAAAGATTCAAAACGTGGCCATAAAATGTTGAGATTCACGGAGTAATTACTGTAGATCCACGTGCTCGCTGTAAAACAAGAGCAGCGCTGATATTTGGTCACATTACAGCTCTAATCCAGTCACAAGCAGCCCGCACTACTCGAGTAGAGATATTTTCAACTTTGTCAACACAGATAACCCACCGATAGGACCCGATCAGCGCATGTACAAACTTTCAAACTTGGTGATGATTTAAAAACCATAGTTTATTTGAAGCCACGAGGTTTATCGATGACAAAATTATCTCATTTTATTTTAAATACAGTAACTTGCGCTGACTGTAATATTTACATTTTTACGTTTAACGTTTCAGTGCATCATGGGATTCCCGCCTTTCCGCGAGTGTTTGAACAGCTGCACCCCCGGGAGGTGCGGGGGGACTCAATGTACTGCTTTCAAATCTCAGCGTACGTGGGAATTCACCTTTACTCAGATTCGTGAAAACTAGCTTGGAATGTTTTCACTGTTTGGCCGTTAACGTAATATATGAAAACAGGTCGGCCACGGGGATCAGCCATTATTTCTCTCCCGGCGGCACCGTATCTGGACCACAGCAGGTGAATAGTAATAATATCACCAATTAAAAAGTTTATCATAAGACTATAGAAACCAATTTACAGGATGATAGCAACAGAAAACAGAAAGTAAAACATCTCCATACTCGAAAAGCTCTTACGCCCAGTACACACAACACAATTTATTGTACAAAATGTAAATTTACTCTGTTTGTCCTTTGTTATTCTTTTTACACTTTTTTTATCTTAGTGTTCTATCATTCTTTACAAATTTACTTTCTCTCCCTTTTATATTGTTTTGGTTTCTTCTTTTTATGAAGTTGCGTTGCGCGTTTCACGCTCCTCCCAGATGAGCTCCGATAGAATGGAACCTAGTTCGGGGGGGATTGGGTGGTAACAATTGATTTTCTTCGAGACTCAACCATTACCTCTCTGTTCAGTCGCAGCAGTGTAAGTTGTTCTTTTCATATTAAGAACCATTTTGTGTTCGATTCCTCTTAGATGTTTCCAATCCTCTTTTCCGTGCAATCTTTCAAACATAACGCCGCCCAGTATAATAAATTGTGCCGTGCGTGCCAGACTTCAATGGGTGCGTGGTTTCTTGCGAGCGCGATAAGATTTAGGAACATGCACAGCAAGTTAATGAGAGGTCAGAAGGATTAAATGACCAATTAAATGCTGGCAAATTATATTAGAATCAAAAATAAATAGCTCAACAAAATACAATACAAAAAAAAAAAGTTAAATGTAAATTCTAAAGGTGAGCAATTAGGACAACTACGGCTAAGTTTGGTGGATTCGGAAAACCCATGCTCTATCGTGATAAACTTGTGGTATGATAAAAACTTTTGTATAATTCTTAACAATCATGGATCACAAAATACAAACTAAAAAAAAATAAGAACAAACTAAATCAGTCGTTAACGTGCGATATTACAGTACCAACGTCACAAACTTACATCAACGAATGCATGAAGGATAGACTCATTGGATTGGTTGATGAGACTAATATTATGCGGGATGCTAGTCCAGTTAGTCGGAAACAATATTTACAAAATTAAGTGAAATTTTACAACAGCACAACAACTTACAATATTTATACTATACTTGTGCAAAACCTTTTATCTTAAATTGAATTTGAATCTTTGCTTACCAACTTAAATTTTATAATAAAATGTTCCAAATCGAATATGAATTGGATATTAGGCGTAAAAATGTATTTGTATTTACAAACCAAGCCCAATAAAAAATATAATTTCTTACGTGTGTTTAAATAACGATTATAGTGAAATCAAAAAGTATTGATAAATTCATAATGTAAAGTTAAATAATAGATCCAAGGTAGTTTCTTCAAAAAGTTAAATCATTGAAATTTTGAATTTAAGAATCAAATTTTTTAATCAAATTCCATTGATTCAAATCTGTGCTACATTTAGATTGGAAATTTTAAATCTTTCATATATTAAGATTCAGAGTTTTGAGTTGAATATAAATGTTGGCTAAATTCAAATTCTAAATTCAAATGGTTTTCTCAGGCTTAATTTCCACATGTTTACACTAAAAATTAGTTGTCCTTGTCTTGAAATTAATTATTTAAAACATGTGATAAAAGAGTTTTATTTATAAATGTTATTCTTAACTTAAATTATTATTATTATTACTTAACAAATAAAAACAGCTATATTTGATAAGTTACTAAATAAAAAATATATATTCTATAAGATAAATTGTAGTTATTCAAAAAACAAAACCCATTAATTTTATAAATATGTGCTGAAACTATACTAGATAGCAAAGTAAATTGGATTTATAGATGGTATGTGAAATTCAGGATGGTAACACAACAGTTTGAAAATAAATCGAAGACAAGGATTGTTTTAAATAACTATCAACTAAAAGGAACATGATGTAACAAATAAATCTACAAACAAGGACAACTACAGAAATAAATAATTGCACATCATCAAACAAAAATTATGTTAATTATATTAAGTATCAAGCAAATACTTTCACAAACACAAAATAATATAAATATACAACTTCAGCGATTATTCTAAATTATTTAAGAGCCAATAGAAGTCTTAATATTAATTATAATAAGGTACTAAAATTTCTCCCAGTGGCAAAAGTGTAACATTAAAAAAAAAGACAAAAAACTTAATATTTAGGAATTTTTCTGCCATAAATATGTAAATAAATAAAACAGACATCTGAAAAGGGGGTGGAAATAAAAATTGTTTATACATTTTAGAAGAATCAAACAGACTTAAAATAATTGCTGAAAATAAAAAAACAGCTTCTATTACAAGAGGGACAGGAAAAAAAGCAATGTACATTGGCAGCAGTGCAAAGCGTGAACTGTATTAGTATATTGTTATTGTATCGACCCCTCGAAGAGAAAAGTATTGTTATCATCAAAATGGTTGAACTTGAGATTTTGATAACTGTCAACATTTTATGATCCCCTGAAACTGAAAAAGGCGGTTTTCGGGTTGTCGTCTGTCCGTCTCTCTGACTAGAAGCGAAACCATTTTAACATAATGGGCCAAAATTTGGTATCTGGGGTTTTCTTTTTTGGAATTAGATATCTAGCCCTAAAATTAATGGTAATTTATTGAAGGGCAAAAAAGAACAAAATTTGATTTTCCCAAAATTTGTTCTAACGATTTTGATTAGATTTAGTATCTAGTCAGTGTTTAACATAACAAACAAAATGGCTAGTTTCATTTTCCCATGAAATTTCCAACTTTGATCGCATCTCCGCAACTATTTGAGATATGAAATAACCTAGCATTGTAAATATTTAGTACTATTAAATATAAAATTCTTTTGTTAGAAATATATTTTTAATTTTATAAAACTAATAATTTCTTAGCTATAAGTAAAGATATATATATTTTTTTGTGGAATACTCAGAAATATGTGATTGTTATGCTCTTTGGCGGACAGAGATGCTCCTCTTAACTCATTGTTTCTGTAACAGCTTATATTATTACATTTACGATCTTAGATGTGATATTTCTACAACAATGCATAGACTTTATTTTCGATAAATGTGTATCTTAAGATAAAGTGCGCCGTACCATTTATTTTGTATTACTATAATATAATCAGAGTAATCATAATATGTTACGTTACAACGAGTAAGTTTTAGCCGCAATATTAACGGCCTACAAAAAAAATATAATTATGTTAAGCATGGGTGTGAGTAAACAAGCTCCTTTACCGGTGATTAAACCTCTTCAGTGGCTGCATGGTCTAAGGAGTCACTCTCACAATAGATTGGACTGCCAATGACAGTAAAATCGAGGTTCGAATCCTGGTCGGGTGTATTGAGGATGGTTTACCACTCCCCCACCACACAAATGCGGGTACATCTCAACCTTTTCCTTAGCCTTTCCTATCCTATTAGTGTATTAATGCCCTTTGTATGAATCAAACTTAAGCTAAAAGGGCCCCTAGACGATCAATCAGAACGCCGGTATTAATAGGGGCCCTATAAGAGGCGGCGAACCAGCGGAATGTTACGATGTCTCCCACCTATGAATGAAGTTCTCTAGCTCCGCCACAAGATGCCCTATAACCTTCGTGCCCGAAACCTCTGAGGGGAGCTACGCGACACACAAACAAAATGGACATTTTGGAACACAGCCTCCCAATAATCAAGGAACCCGTCATCACTAGAAAGATCGAGAAAACCCCTAACCGTTTCCTGGCCCTTGACGAGAGAGTTGTTCCTCCTTAAGCCCGACGTCAGCGTTACAAGAGGTGGTCAGAAACCACAGTTCCCCAAAGAATTAACCCTGAACTACCCCAGCAGGGACCTCGTGGAGGTTTTCTGACCACCTATTGGGTGAGTAGAACTTTTTTTTTATTTAGCGCCATTTTATTACATATTTGGGTTATACATTGAGAAGAACTCTTCAAGTTATCATTTCTGTATCAAACTTTCAAAGAAGACGATGTCCGAATTGAATGTGCCACGAGACGGATCGGACCAAGCCAAGCTTTTCCTCGTGATGAACAAACGCACGCTTTGCATTGAGGTAGTCACGCTGCGTCACACACAAAACACAACAATAAAGACCACGGCCGCCAACCTGTGAGAGATTGATAAGACCGGCTTAGTTAGAACTAAGCTTGATAGTCCTTTTAATATGCGTATTTATATTTCAAAGTTATAACTAACTCCCCCTGTGAAGCAAAAGTTAAACCAAAAATAAACATTGAATGTAAGGTAAAGAATTGTTTTAGAATTTTTTTTCCTTCTTGGATTGATAGAAAGCAGTTGACTATAAGAAAAGGTGTTGGAAACAAAATTAACGTCGTGTCTACCATAGCCCGCAGTTTGAATTTAATAAGCCTGAGACTTTATGTTACACTTTTATATTTAAATGGCAAGAAAAAGGGGACAGTGCACCAAGAAAATTACATAACTCCGTGTTTTATAATAAAGGAAATTGATAAAACTAAAGGAAAAGGAAAAATAAACCACTAAGAATAAATTTGATGAAGAAAGCCCACCTAGAGAAAGAGGAAAAATTGGTAAACTTAGGGGCCTTTTTTCTTGTAAGTTTGTAAGCCTTGCTCTTCTATCGTTTTCAATGTTAAATGTAAGACAGCCATTTGACGCCATTTTTCCTTTGCAATTGTAAACAAAACAATTGCACACATATGAAAGGTTAAAAATATTATAAACATAATTGATATCCAATGTAAAATGTTTGAATTCATAATACATGCGCAAAATAAAATACTTTTGTGAAAATGACTACTTAACATATTAAATGCATATTAATGTCATTTTTTTTTAATATGAATTAAATGTGAATTAGCGATAACAACATTTCAATCATCCAAAGAGCTCCCTCAGTTTGGGTGACATATTTCCATCAACCAAATGAAATTGGTAAAAGATGTGTTTTAAATTTGAACCAGCTTTGATAACAGCCATAGTGAGACCATAATGTAAAATAATAAAAAAAATACAAAATCAAATTAAATTACATCTTTTTAACCTCCTTTCTTTGGTTTGTGCAGATTTTTTTACAAATTCTAGCAGTAAGTTTTATGAATATTTTTAATGGTACACTAAGCTAAACCGTGGGTAAAATAAGGAGAGGTAGTGAGCAGATTTACCTGGGTAATACTGGGAGTATAAATGAGTTTGGATAAAACACTAAAAACACAGACAGCTTCTTCAGACAATGAGAGCTTGTCTTTAAAAATGTATTTATTTATTTTTTTGTGTGTGTTTTATCCAAACACTTTTTACTCGAGTAACATTAAGGTAAGTACGTTGTCTACATCTCCTAATTCAAGCCATAGCAATAATGTTTTTCTAATTGTTGCACCGTACCACTTAAATAGAAGTTAATTTGCTACTATTCTATTTACCGTCTTTGCATAATGAAATCCAATCATTTTATTTACCACAGTTCAAGATCTACCCATCTCACACTTTTAAGAAAAATAAGAACTTACTTGTTACAATTCTGTCAGCCGAAAACTCCAATGTTTTCAATATACAGTTTTATTCTGTTAATATTCATTTAACCATTTCCCTGGCGCAGGCATTGAACAATTCCCGTGTTTGCCCGAGCATTTTCCGGCGCTGGCGCGGATCAACGTTTCATCGCAATAAGTTATTGTAACGCCATCTATCAATGAATCGCTGTACTTTTAGCCAGTCTGAATACTGCAATTTGAAGCTGATAGATAGAGCCGCCAGTTAAATGCTTTACTATGACCATGAATAGAGCAATATTATTATTATTAGCACCGCGTCTTACTACCCGTTCGGGTTGTACGCACTTACGCTAATGTGTAATGGTAGGGTGATTGTGAGATGAAATGGAGGACCTACAGTTTAACGTGGGATCCGAACCACGGTGGAGGCCTGACATTCCCCACATTCACAAGATGTCTTGTCAGAGGTGAAGGAAGGGTTTGGTAATCAGATAAATCTGTGCCGGGACCGAGGATTGAACCCCGGCCGCCAGCACAGAAGTCTGACACCTTACCCCCTAGACCACCAGGTCACCAATATAGCAATAAATGATCAAATAAACTAATAGATAGAAATGTGTGCCAGGCCTACGGAGATAGCTATGTCGCGCCAGCGCCAGGGAATGAGTTAATAAATATGTTTAACCGGCTATATCACTTGTTTGTGAAGATCACAGTTGACCGAACGTTGCATTCATTAAGAGATTGTCACTTGTAGATTCAAATAAAACACCCACCCCTCCATTTTGAACGTTAACGACTCACTGAGAGTCTTGGGAGTCCTCGTCCAAGGAGTTCTTACCTGCCGAGGTGTAGATGGAGCTGGAGTCGTCGTCAAGATCATCCTGACTGCTGCTCATGCGACCTGTCAAAACAGTCACAACAGTTAGGTTGACAGGGAGCTTTTACGCCACCAGGGAAACTAATCGGGTCGTACGCGAATAAATCCGACACCTGAGACGGGAGTAGAACCGTGAACCTTGGACTTGAGGGTGAGGCACTCGAGGCCACTTCCCTACCCGCGACAAGATTGGCCGCAAGGATAGCGAGCCAGACCAAGCCTGGGAGAGACTAAGGTGCAATTCATGACGAGATTCAGATTAGAAATCAAAATTTCACACAGCTTCTTTTTTTTTTTTTGACATAAAACATTTGTTTGAATATCTTAACTTATATTTGGATATGGGAAGATTTAATATTAGGAATGTGCTGAGACTTTAAAACTTCAACTTAGCTTCGACTTGGTTTCAAAAACAATCCCCGACTTCGACGATTAAACGCTTCCCCAATAAAATTATCGACAGAAAAAAATATTCAATTTTTTAAGTTTTTTGTTGTTATTTACATTACAAATCAATGTTCGTATGAAATAATTTGAGGTAATTAAATTGTTGAATTATCCGATTAGAATGAAACATTACAAACAATCAAAGTGCAATAGAAGTGATTTTAGAACATAAAGTTTTAAAAATAAGCACAGAATATTATTATTCAGCATTCGGGTAGTACGCTTACATATTAATTACGCTAATGGGTTAGGAATTGGGAAGGTTGAATTTAGAAGAAGTGAACCCGCATTTGCATGGAGGGAGATTGGAAAGCCATTTAGGAGAAGAAGAAAAAATCCCCTGAACGAGATTCAAACCTCGATCTCACCGTCCTCTGCAGTCTAACTCAACACGAAACTATCGCGTTAGCTAACTACGCCACAGTATAGTAATTATTATTTTCAAAACAACTGAAACAAATTCTTTAGATTGAAAAATGGCACCTGGACACGGGAAGCAAACCCGGGATCTTTGGCTTAGGACGCCAATGCTCTAACCACTGAGCTATCCAGGAATCGTCCCGTGCCCAGGGCCATTCTTCACTCATATTATGAGGCAGAGTCTGTGATGGACGAGCAGCTATAACTGTTCTTAATGAATATAATAGCTTGGCTAATTACTCCCTTAAATAATAATAATATTATTTAGCCCCCGCGTCTTACTACCCATTCGGGTTATACGCTTTAAGTACTAATTACTCTAATGAATAAGGAATTGGGAAGGTTAAATTAGAGGAAGTGAACCCGCATTTGCGTGGAGGGAGAGTGGAAAATAATTTAGGAAAAACCACCCCCAGTTCACCCGACCGAGATTTGAACCTCAATCTCCCCGTCCTCAGCAGTCGAGCAGCTCAACACAATACTTCCTTAAAAATATTCAAATTTGGAGAACATTTCAGATGTTCGATTTGAGTTCACTTAGAGTTGGCGCCCCACCCACCCCTACTCGAGTATTGAGCCAAGGATGACGCACCTTTGCGGGGGTTGGAGCCCCCCCGGTTCAGCATATTCTCCAGGTACGCGAGGCCGTTGTTATTGATGATGTTGAAGCCACAGAGCAGCTCTAGTTGCTTCCATCTGACGACTCTTTCTTGGAGTTCCTGCGTCACCTCATTCAGCAACGTCCTGCCAACACAGGGACCGTCAACCCTACTATATTGCTGTGACGCTCTCAACCGTTAGTGCTAAACGTCAAACAGAAGTGCCCCACATTGTGATATCCGAGAAACCTACTTTTCTCAAACTGCGTGGTGTCTACTCAACTTGACCAATGAAATCCCCGACTTTTTCCTCGTTTTCCCCTGATCATTTCCTAAAATTCCCCACTAAAATGTATGTAACATCCTTCTAACTCTCC